>JAGDQP010021048.1:0-32323 GCA_022664845.1 Lepisma saccharinum | reverse complement strand
ATATATATATATATATATATATATATATATATATATATATATATATTCACTTTTAGAAAAACAAGAAATTACTTCCCGTTATATTAATACAAGAAAGAATACTAAATTAAATTAGACACATATACGTACCTTAAAAACTGCTATGTCTTTATCAGAAGGCTCACCACGAACACCAAACATGTCAAATCCAGGATATAGATGTGGTTCAATACCTTCATAATACCCTCCACGTTCTGTTAACAAGGGGCTGCCAGCATAGGCAAAATATCGCCGTTTGGTGTGACTAAAATAATAATAATAATAAATTTAGAATATAACATATACTTCACTCGCATATTTTTTTGTAAATATAAGTTAACAAAACCTTTTTTATTTTCAATACAAGTTAGATTTTTGCTAAAGCACGCTGGTTCATATTGATAACCTAAAATCAAAATTATTAAGAAATTGCAAATTGAAATTTAATATTTTTCTTTGCATTTCTTTCTTAATATTTCAAACAAAATTACACATGATCATTCCATCCCAGTTACTGCAGTTAAAAAAAATTGAGATAACGATACTATATAATTTTGTGGGACATTTCGGTCACATTGGGTTCCGAGAAACCTAATATCTTTATTTCTCTTTACATCTTTTTGATAAATTTCTTCCCTATAATTTGTTTAATTTATTTCTCTGGCATTCTTGCATGGAATTAACACTTGTAAATTATTTGATTAGATTATATTATTATCTTTCTGTGAACGCATAGAAATTTGTATTTACTTCAAAAAATATAATAAATTTAAGTTTAGAATTTAGCAGTTAATTTCAGATAAAGTACGTACATATTATGCTAACACAATATATAAGTTGTTAGTTTAACATCACTTTAAGAAAATAAATATTATAATTTATCTTACATACAATATCAGAAAGCTATTTTCTGACAGGCGAAAATTTATAAAGGTCATTCTAAATTTAAAAATATATTTTTGTTCAATAATTATAGGGGTTTATAATAAAAAAGTGATTACGCTATACCTACAAGCACGTTAAGACTAAAGATTTATAGAAATGTTTTAAAAAGAAACGTATAAAAGTTCTGATGAAATTGGCAATTATATTCCTTCACAATGGGATGTAAAATCTGTTATGCATATAACACAATTGAGCTTCCGATTAAACAAAACTCAAGTTTATAAATAAGCTCGATTGGGAGACTGCTTTATGACACATGAAAGAAGAATTAGAGTTGTAATTAACCTTTGATACAAGGAGCGTACATTTCAATTTTTCATCTCTTGCACAAGAGGTGAAAAGGTACTGTTGCATGAGTGCAAAATAACTTCTCCCGTGGTTAGTTTGATGTCCTGGAACATCGAGGATCTTACCTCTGAGCTTCTTTAGGCATATGCTAAACGTCAGAGTATGAAGTCTCAAACATTTTATCACTAACTGCTACCCTGCCCGTATCAGACTGTCCTCTCTGTTGAAAATCTGTTGAGAAACATCTTGATACTCATCATCACAAATATATTATCACTGTCGCCATGGTGACTATCAAATAATACTGCAATTGGAATATGATATTGTGTCAGTAAGACATACACACAACACAAAGTAAACAAACAATGTAAACCCAATCAAATAGTTTTTACCCAAACAAGAAAGAGTAGCAGAAGACGCCAACTCCAAGGGAAGAAACTTGGAAATACATAAGTCTCGCCTACTGGAGATACCTATAAAACGTCCACCAGATACCCTAATAGTATCATTATCAAGTCAATTCTGTATCGAGTCAGAGTCCAAACATCTCCAACACAGACTTGGTCTGGAGTCAGAACAACTACCTTTCTGAATTGGTCTGGAGTCAGATCCCATACATCAGAATGCTCATTTCCAAGCTGTCCTAATTCAGAACATATGTCACTACAAATGTAGAGGTGATCTACTTGTACTCGATACAGCCTATGCTACGGGTGCTTATTCAATCAACTTTATTACTTACAGTATCTATCATAGTTAATTAAACTTTTATAATAAAAGATGTAGGTTAAAATTCGTTCAATACAATACTAATACGCAAATATAGTCGTTTATCTCATCTTTAGTTAATTTACTGTGAGAACTAAGTAGTAGAGTACCAACTTTTAGGAACTTTTGTTACTACTGTTATTATAGGGCCTTGAGGCTGTTTTCGATATTTGGTGTTGTTGCTTTAGGTGCAATGCAGCTAGTCTATAACTTACATTCAGATGAGACCAGAGGAAGAGGAGATATAAATCAATGAATTATGAATAAATTTAATATTTTAGAATTTATCGGAAGTCATTTTATCATTTGTTTTGCGGACCGCCCCGCCCAGCCTCGATTGCCCGACCGTGAAACTCGGTATCACAGAAAACTATGGAAAATATGGTAATAGAATATATTTTATTAATCCGATAATTTTTATTAAGAAATCTTGTGAATCATCATTATTTGTTGACCGGCCTGCACGCGATGATGGGTCCCATCGCCGGCACCGTTGATTGCCAGCTTGAGAAACTCGGTATCGTGTATTAGATTGCATTTTATTGCAAAAACAGCACGTAAGAAAAATACTGGTCCTGGCTTGGACAGTATTACATACCGTCACATAAACGATACAACCTTATGACCTTGACATATAAATTTTCACTAAATTTTGTTGAACTAACAAGGTTTAAAGTTGTATTTAACTGCATAAGAGATACGCAATTCGACACGCTTCATAACAGCGAGGTTTTGAGCTTGATTGAAGGTGTAAGCGAAATGTGTTTAAATGACTTAAAATTATATTGAAATCTATAGTTGAAGACAAAATGAATGTAATAGTTTTATGAAACCCTATGATCTTTGAAAGTAATTCCATCTCTAATCAGATTATAAGAGGAGAATACAAACTTGTCTTTTGGTTATGTAAACCAGTGTTTCTTTCAGACAAACTTTTTAGGGGGTTATATTTTAATTTTACTTTTAGAGAACTTTTGCTGAATATATTTTTCATATAGACAATGGCATGATAACAATATAGTACACTTGTATTTTTTGCATGTAAAATGTGTATTACTTGCTCAAAACTGAAATATTCAACTTTCCGTTTTCAAAAAGTAGGTCTTGGTCAAAAATGAACACCTTTCTTTTGCATGTATGTGATACCCTACAATGAGAAAACGAAACATTTTTTCCGCACATTTTTTCTAGCGCGTTATTTGGCGGCTTTGAAATTTTCATTTAGCGCGTCCTAGCTACTTTTGTTGACTAAGATGACAACACTGATTGGAGTCGATGTTAACGTTTCTTTATATCGTTTGCCTCTGTCACTGTTTTGCGGTAACAATTCCCCATTTCATTGAGTTGTGTCAGTGCTGCTAGTAGCAGTTGCACAAATCTTTTGCTCCCGACTTACTATGCTTCTGTTTTTAGTTTAAATATTATTTTGTATATATTATTGATGTAAGAAATATTTAACAAGTTTAACAAAAATATTTTATGTGCATAAACTCCCATATGATGATGAAGAGAGATAGTTTCTACACTTGGATGAATATGATTTCTTCACTAACAATTCAAAGAGTGAAAACGCTGGGGACTCTTACATTTTATTTTTTAGATTTAATAATTGACATTATTATTTAACTTATTACTTATATAAATAATTCCTAACGAAAGAAACTTGTTTATTCAATACCTTTGAATCAGCTACAAGCTGTAAACTAATTACTACTAGATTACAATCGGTGATAAATATTATTTTGTTAAGTAAGGGATTAAACGGAAGGCGTCAGCTATTAAACAGCTGTTGTAGACCTTTAAGTAACATTAACTGGAACATGTCTGAGTTAAATACATATGGATTTAAGTACATTTTAGCGCTTGGACTTAAAATTTTACGATCTTTGTAAAGGACAAATTTAAATAACAGAAGAAGAGCGGTCTTGAATAATTTTACCGTAATTAAACAGCTTGACAGATATATAAATGTATTTTTCATATGAGAGGGAGGCCTAATGATATGGATCAATAATGTTAGTATGGATTTCATTTTCTTTCTCTTTTTAAAGAACTCTTTTAAAAGTCGTTTGTATATTCAACGTTGAACTTTTACACGTATGTGTTATTTAAGACAAAGTGATTACTTCAGAGATTTTAACAAAATTTGTGCACCATACTTTTTGCTTATAAGAATCTACAGTGTATAACATTAGTACAAAGACTGTCTGAACGAGAACCATCTAGGTCGCACTAGGGAAATCAATCAGGAAAAAGTGTATATATATATATATATATATATATATATATATATATATATATATATAAGAAAGAGAGAGACAGAGAAAGACAGAGAAAGACAGACAAAGAGTGAGAAAGATATTGAAATAAATAGAGAGAGAGAGAGAAAGAGTTTTCATCTAACAACATACATTAATAATAAGAAGGATTTAGTCAGCTTATTTGAAAATATAGATAATTTAAGAACACAGGTTTTATAATATAAGATGGTAAAATGTTCGGTTTAATATAATAATAGGAAGGATCCATAGTCTAGTGCTTAAAACACTGTACTCATCTTCGCATGGTTCCGGGTTCAATTCCCGGCTCAAGCCCTACTTTCTGGCCTCTACCCAGCGTAAGTAAAACTATATACTTTTAAGCGAATGAGGTGGTCTGACACTATATAGGGTTGTATGACTTAAACTGATACAAATTGTATGATATAATATTGCTAAACGCGATATATGTATACAATCAGTTATTTACTTTCTCTTATCATTAAATATTTTACGTATATAAAATTACTAGTAAAAATTTTTGGTTAATACTAAAATAGTAAAAACACGAAATTATATTTAAGAATATACTCTTCAAAAATTTTCTTAAGCTACAAGAATCTGTTCATACTTGAAGGAAGTTGAATAAATATTTCTCAAAGAATAAATTCAAAATCAGGTATTTTTATAGGAATGATCTAATCCAATATAAAATAAAACTACTTCATTTTCATAATTCTCTAGACATGCGCACACTTTAAAATTTAGGAATATAAAACTATATTTATGAAAAATATAAATGTCTTACAATTTCACCTCATAATACTATGTATCTGTAATACCCACATTTTCTTTAAGTAGATTATGTGCAGCGGTTTTCAAACTTATTTTTTTACATTAATATATTTTTTCTAAGTAGAATATATATATAGTAAATTTTTACCATTATAATATTATGGGAAAAGTTCAATCTTAATATGTTAAATTCTATATAATTTCCAGAATATCATTAATAATATTATTTATTCAAATCAGCAAAGAATAATATTTGTTATATTCACTTTCTTTTAATTTCAATCTGAAGGATATACAAAACTTTTATGAATGAAAAGTATACATATACAGTATTTTTAAAAAGTTTAAGTTTCTACATAGAAAAAACAAATTGAAATGTTACACTATTTTTTTCTTTCACACATTCAAGTAAAGATACACTTTTACATTTTCAGCAACTTCATATGTCTTCAATCAGTTTCAAGGATTACAATAATTCTCTATCAGGTTCAACATTAATATCTTTAACAATTAGTTTCTCTCTGAGATCCTCCACTTTAAGTATACGTAAGGCATGTAAACTATATTTACAAATCTCGAAAATATCAATATATTTATGTTTTAATATATAAATATTATAAATTTCTAAAAGATTAATTGGGTCCTTCAACACTCTCCATGTACGCCTCGTCAACCACTTTTCTTCAGCTACAGAACGAATGACACAGTCATGTATAGTTCTATTAGAAAGTTTGTAAAACAGCTTCCACAAATGAGAGGAAAATATTTGTTTTCCCAATTTTCGATAGCCTCGTAAATACATTATTCATGAATTATATTATTATCACATGGACAAGAATATATACTTCCTTTTACACAAGGAGGACGACAGAGTGCGCTATATGTAGATTCAATAATATCTTTACTTTCATCCTTACTAATATTGCAAATCTCATTATCACTGTCTAATATAAAATCCAGTTCTACACTTGAGGAAGATTCACTATGTGATATTACAGAACATGGCCTTTCATTTTTTCCCACAGCTTCCTCCATAGTTATAACTGAACAATCATCATCATCAGTATCAGATATAAATACCATTTGTAAACTTGACAACGATGCTCTAGTAGAACTATTTGGAGGTGAAAATTGCTCAGGATTTGTATCTTTAAAGAAGTGCATGTGGCTTAATAAAAGAATTGGTTTACTTGTTACTAATGATACAGCTAAACAATAATATTTTATGTTTTCAAATAAGAACTTGTTCCAAAGACCATTGAAAATTAGTTTACTTGTTACTAATGACAGAGCAAATAATAATATTTTAAGTTTTTAAGTAAGAAGTTTTTCTAAGTAGATCCAGCTTGTTCCAAAGACCATTCAAGTCAAAGTGCAAAAACAGTAAACACAAGGTCTCCACGTTACGACATATTTTCCATCAAACACCTGCATCCTTCAAATAATCAAGTCCTAACATGTTCCGCATCCACTTCCAAGCTTGTTTGTTCTAAATAAAGCTTAATCTTGTCTTAAAAGAAATCTTTTCCTCCTGCTGCAATACAACTTGTTTCCTCCTAATTAGTACAGCTACTATACAACTCGTTCCCCCCACCTCTGATTAACATAGGTGGGAATAAAACAAAAATAAATGTTGGCTCGTTTGAAACAATCAGTTTATTATATTTTGCTACTCGTCGATGTGTTTCAAAGATGGAAATTATTATATCTTGCTGTGTGTGGATTCATTAGCCATTTCAGAAAAAAAATTCTATTGATTTTTTGCTGAAAAAAGAATTATAACTCCATAGCCGATCTTTGTATTAACGGTAAGTATTTTATTCAAAAGTTTGAATTACAAATTGACTTGTTAAAGTTAAAATTCAAACTACATATTAACGTTTTATCACTGTGTCATCCAATCACTGTGTATTTTCTGCACATCAATTCCGGTTTCATATTTGCGCACCCGGTATCTTGTATGCTCTCTATGACTGCAATATGGGCATTCATAAGAAAAAATCCCACTGCTCAAAAAATTTACATCACCTTGATAGCAGGAGAAACAGCGAAGAAAAAAGAGGAATTCCTGTTTCGCCTACAAATTTAATAAAGTAACAATTCTGATGAGTATTGTTGGGAGCTAAGTTGGCGAAACAAAAAATAATCGTGTTTCCCTAACCCGGTTTGAGTCATAGATTAATAAAGAGATAACAAAAAATCGAATTGAAACCTCTTGCAAACAATAAAAGAAAAAATTTACCTACGCACTATTATTTTTTCTGAAACAATTTTGGAAGTGAAACATTCTAATATTGGCTTTATATAAGGAATTACCAACGCTGTGCATTCACTGAAAGGAAGATAAGAACATATTTGATGTGCGTGTTTTAGGAATTTTATAACCTATCACTAAGGACTAGGTGTTATTTAAGTACGTTGAAGAGACATCACCGTGTCTCTTCTCTCTGTAAAATAATTTAATGAAAATCTTTATTTTGAATTGAGTTTCCTTTTGTAGTATTTTTTATTGTTACTTGGGAAGGTAGAAATGTTCTTGAAAATATTGAAACGGCAGCCGCATGTGGCACAATGAACAAAATATTGATCTATATCAGTTATGTGATACTTGACACTTTTCGGTCCGTTCGGGCTAGAATTGCAGAGTTATACCACTATGACCGGAGCAGATGTAGGTCAGTTGTTAGAGTGTTGGCTTTGCATTCAGGAGTTCGGGACTTCGGAACCCTATCGGAGGTTGTTCTAAAAAATCCATAATTTATCAGATTTTCGCAACAAGTATTTATCTTTATTCACTACGTAATTTTTTCTCTTATATTATTTTGCAATTATGAATATTTATTGTCTGTTACAATCAATGAAAAGTGACTTTTCTTTAGTTTATTATTTAAGAGCAAGCAAGAATTAGTCAAGTCGTTGCATATGCCCATATTTATTTGTTTCCTTCCTTCGTGAAAACAATCTACACAAGACCCCCCAAATAATCGACGAACACGTGGGGCATTACTGTAGGGTGGGAAAGTGGGAAATACCCTGGCACTTCATGTACTTTCCTTGGTACTTCACTTAACTGTGTTCTTATAGGATGGGAACAATATTCCCACAAACTATTTACAAAACATTTTTTCTTTTGTACACCTATATTGCATCTCACAATGTTGGACAAACGTTGTTAAACGGAAACTTTGTACAAGTTTGATCAGGTACTATTGGATGCCATGTATCACGCATTTGGATCAGTGTTGTCCGTGAACTTTATACTGAACATTTACTTTACTTTATACTTAACATCGTACGGATCAAAGTCCGAAGTTGGACAAACAGTTAAACTCTTTTGTCCGTGTCCAGTCTAATCCAGCACGTTTGAACCAAATTTTGCAGTCGTTCGTTTTAAACGCTTGTCATTGCTGTATGACCCGTTTTTTTATTCATTTATTATCCCTTGAATATGAGAAGCGACAGTGCCAGGTAACAACCGAAGCTATGATATGCCATTTGAAAAAGTTAGGGACTGGCTTAAGTTTATGACATGTATATAATAAAAAATACTTATACGTCTACAAAAGGGCTACGGTAGATTTTGGAGTTTCAGCTTCTATAGCACCGTAGTTTGTTTAAAAATACTGAAATACGCATACAATAGTACTTTCTATAAATCTCTCCCTCCTACCTTTTTCGGTGACATAACCATCCCCATAGACTACTTGTTTCGGCAATATGGCAACATCGCAGGTATGACATCACGGTCTTGAGTAAAAGAGACTTCACTTTTCATGGAAGGGTAAAGCTTTACATTTATTTCCTCTTTCTTCAAAATGACGGGATTGTATAGACGCGTGATGAAAATTCCACGAACAAGAGATGTAAAAATGGCAAATAAAGCTTTAAAAGTGCCTGATCTTCTCCATGCAAAGTTATACAAAGGCTATAAATATTTTTGCTGACCCATATACTTTGTTTTCAATGCGTTGGCTTCTGTAAACAGTACAATCTGAGTCCCGTTCTCGTTCATGGTGTTCTCGTTTTCTGAATGCGGCTTAACTCTGATATCAAGGTGATATACATTGCGTTCTTCGTCGCAGTGATGCTCACGTGAAGCATAGGTGATTTTCACACATTGTGAGGATGCTAACATTAATATGACGTTGTTCTTCAGCTTTCACGTAGTCATAAATCCAGGTGCAGAGTAGTCTAACATATTTCGTTAGAAGAAGTTTAAATTGTAGTCGTCTATCGTTATATTATTATTATTGTCGTTGTTATTCAGGACAAAAAGAATGTGAAGTTCTTGCAATAGATGCCAAAAATGAAAACGCGTTTAACACCGGTTATGGTTTATTTTTATATTTAGTTGAATTGGATTGCATTTTTATGGCCTTTAGTCATATATATATATATATATATATATATATATATATATATATATTAAACCAGGATAGAGCAGGGGAAATGAGGGAAGGAGTACCAGGGCCTAAGTTTGCAGGTACCATTATGATATTTATCTAATATGAGAGAAACATTTCTGAAAAAAAGAACTTCAAGCTGAAAACAAACGCAGAGCTCTAGAATGCGAAGTCAATGTTCTTCCAACAAAGCTCAGTTTATTATTGACCTTTAGCATAACCTAACAGTAGGTAATGAAACAAACTAATGCAGTAACCAGTGGAGTAATAACAATTAGGCGAAGTGGGCAACTGTCCTGGGGCTCTCGGTTGTAAGATTGCAAAAGAAAGTAAACAACAAATTAAAAATAAATCAGCAAGTAAACTACGCAATGTAGTCTGACAAGGGATGAAATTAGAAATTCAAATGCGATGCTATTCTACGCCTGCCAACGCAGCTAATGTATTATCGAGAGTGTTGCAGTTATCAGTAGGATTACGCCTCTTTCCCATTCATTCCCTCCACACCTTTTCGACTCTTTCTAGCTCCCTTCTCCCCGATTTGACGATTGAAAGTAAGAATATGTAAATATTGATTATAAAAATCCTGAAAATTTCTTGCCTACATATAAAAGAAAAGTATTTCGGAGGAAAAGTTATTATTTCGTTTCAATCCTGAGAACAACCCGATCAAAATGTTAAAGCAAGATTAAGGTGTTTTAGAGGTGCTTACAGCGGTTTGAGCGACATTTTGTCGTCAAATATCTCTAGGACACGACGACATGTTTTACAAATCGAAACGGTTGCCGCAATGGATAAAAGCAACCAATTGTTCCTGTTGACTTACAAACCGCAGCAACATTTGTGTCTGCGGTACAACGGCAAATGTCGCATGCATAAAATTGCCCTTAGGACCCCCTGACACGGAAGCACTTATGTTACGATAAATCTTAGCGCTAGCAGTAGGGCTGCCAACTGTCCCGAATTGCAGGAATACACTCTTGTCCCAGCGAAAATTAAACCATTTCCGTAATGTTACAAATACCAGATTTTGCATCTGACTATTAAGATAAGTTAATTCTGTAAAGAAGAAGAAAATGATATCCAGGTCCCTCTTGCCATGACGTTAAATTGCTGCGTTGGTACACCTGTGAATTCAAAATATATCTCAGACCAGTAGTGTATATATGTATGGTCTAGGACAATTTCCATCCCAAACCCCATTGTATGTAAACTTTCCAAATTTTCTAGCACAGGAGGAACATCCCCCAAATTACCCTAGCACAAGAAAAAAAATAACAGAAGAATAAGACAGAACTTTATAACATTTAACTATAAACAACAATTGTATTTAACCCTAGAAAGCCTAAGCAACTGAATAAGCCTAAGGTGAGTCCGATGGACTCACCATACATTTTCATATATATATATATATATATATATATATATATATATATATATATATACGCATACGCATACAAGGAAATCGACCCGCTAATGTACCAAAAGAAACTTGCTTACTTATATAGACCAATTACGTTCAAGAATAGTACAGTATCTTGTTTTATAATAAACAAAAGTTATAGGAAGACAAATACAGTCGCAGGCTTTTTTTCTTGACATGTGAACCACCACAGTTATTTTTTGCTACACCGATTGCAATCTCTCTGGCATACCGAGTGTTCTGAACATACATTTCTTTTGCACTTGTTACAAACTTGTTTTTACTTTCTTCCTTTTTTAGAGTCGCACAAAAAGCATCTTTTCTTCTTTGGTGGTTCTTCAGTACTACCAGCTGGTAAGGAATGAGCGTCTGGAATCGATTCTAGTTGTCACAATTTCGGAAATGTGATCTCCATTCACGTTGTCGTCCCCCGGTGAAGTCGAAATTTCGATCGTCTGTGTATATGGGGCTGTATGAGGCTCTCCGCCAAGTCAATCAGAAATTATGCTCGTCTGGTGTTTCCCTTGTTTTTCTTCCACTCAGGATTCATTTTGAGCCAGACAACATACGCAGCAACCCCGCAAACATCTAACATGTTCAAGAAGAAAGCTACTGGCCAGCGATTAGTTTTCCTCTTACATGAGTAGGTATGAACCATTTGATCTAAACTATCAACTCCACCCTTAGTTTCATTGTAGTGCAGAATAATTTCTGGCTTTTTTGTTTAATCCACCACAATATTCTTGGAATGGTGCATGCTGCTAAGGAGAATGACTGCTTTACCCCGAGCAGGAACATAAGAAACTAATGTAAAGTTATGTTGAAAACCAAAGAGAGAAGATTCAACTTCTCTAGCTATGTTGGGTTGGAATTCTGAAGGAATAAAAGTCTTATTCTTTCGTACCGTTCCAAATAACGTGAGTCCACTGTAAATCGGTAAAAAAAGTTGTCACATTTCGCTTGCTATTATTGTATGGTTCTGTGAGCTGGAGCACTCCCGATGAGCCTAAATTCGTTTCTCTGTTTGTTCCCTCTTTCCCCAAATAAGGCAAACCTTTCAGTGGATAAAGGTTCTTCGAATCTGTAGCCCAAAATATTTTCATACCATATTTGTCTGGTTTCCACGCCATATACTGGCGAAAATGACACTTTCCCCGAAATTGCACTAATTGTTCGTCCACTGTAATATTGCTACCGGGAAGGTAATGCTTAGTAAGATTCGCGCACACTGTTTCCCACACATCACGAATTGGTGCCAACTTATCTTTCGAACAGTGCTCAGTCCTAGTTGTTTTGTCATCAAAACGAAGGAACAAAAGCAGTTCTTTGAATCTGTCCCTCTGCATGAGGGCCCGAAATATTGGAGGGCCGTATTTCGGTTTCCACAAGGCAGAAACTGTGTGATGATTGTTTTTCAAATGGCCGGCAATTATAAGAAGAACTCCTCCATGTTTTTTTCCGAAATAAAGTTCATTACTGTCATTTTGAACGGGGATGTCTTCATTTCCACTAACAGTATCACTATAATCGGTGTTTACACTTACATTATCTTCATCACTAGCCTCAAGTTCGGGATCATGAACACTGTCGTCACTGTATGAAAAGTACTCAGCAGATTCATTAGTTTGTTCTAATTCAAGACAAGCTCTGACTTCTTCCTCGCTGAGCGCTGACATGTCAAAATTTACTGTATATGGAAACAAAACTATTGAAAAGTACGACAATCAGGCAGACAAACGCACTCCTTCTTTTCCTTACAACATAAACAATAAAATGTAGATAGGCCTAGTTTGGCAGTGGTACCAGATCGAATGCTTGTCAAGTAACTTGTCATCATGGAGCTGAATATATCATACTTGAGCAGCTGCTGGAGTGCCTTTATTGACTGCATCAATTTTGTTTGCACTTTTATGAGGATACCTACTGTCCGGCAAAACCAACCCGAAACTCTCGTTCTTTATACACAACAGCTTATCACAAATATAATCGAAAAATGTAATCGAAACTGGACTCAATTTGAAACAAAGTTTGTTCCATAGCAAACATGGGGACTTCAAATATGCAGCTGCTCCAGTAAATATTATATTCATCTCCATGGGAGCTTGAAGTGATATGTGCTATATAATGCAGTGGTTAGCGACTCAACACAAAATTAGCGAACTTTAGCAAAGGCTTTAAGCGTTTAATCGAATAGAACACAGCAAATTTGCAATTCTTTACTAAGTAAGTACAAGAGAGTCTCCGAGACTCACCTCAGGCAACAACGTCTCAAAACTGTTTTATTGGCCATACAGAAGAAATATTGAAGCGAAATTATGTATAATATCAATATGTTATAAAAAACATCGTTATTGAGGAATACATGAAGGCACTTAGTGATGTGACATATAGAGAATATTTTATGAGGAAATAAAGACTGAAGTGAGTCCGACGGACTCACCTCAGGCTTTTTAGGGTTAAAAGCCTAATACTTACCCTTTCGAATGCCGTTTGAATTTTGAAAATCGGTGAATAAATAAAAAGGTTGCCGCCTGTATTTATACAACCACACAACAATTATAAAAATTAAAATAAAAAAAGCAGCAAAACCTGTGCACAGGAGGGGACTTGAGAGGACGTACGCCTTTCTCTTATTTGTTTGCTTCTCTTTGCTTTTGGCTGCCTCTCAAGCTCATTATCTTCTTTCTGCTTTTCCTTTTTCTTGGCACATTAACGAGTAATGTCGAAGAACAATCTTCCATCTTCGGGTTTTACGGCAGAGGTGGCCAGCCTTCAGTGAGCGGACGACCCACACTGCCACAGTGCAACTAGAAACTTATTATGTATATATAGTTACAAAATCATTGAGTAAAGAATCTGTGACAGTTGAAAGTTTTAATTAAATATCAATTTTATATCTGTTAGCATAAGCAAAAATATCATATTCTTACTGTGTAATTAGTATTTCTGCATTTTTGTAACTTTACTTTTTCGATTGAAATAACTTTGTTTTAGAGGCGTGGTTTAAGTTATATGTCAGACGTTGAGTTATATGTTATATTTCAGATGATTAACATTGATGAAGAAGCACTAGTTCCAAAAAACGCCACTGTCGCCTATAGTTTCAAAGACTTTTAAGAACATAAGTCAAGGTTTTGCACCCATTTGAAGGCAAAATTTAGAAAAGTAGTGTTGCCAACTCATTTGACTAATATTGTCCTATTGACCCTAATAATTGCTTAAGGGGTTGTTTTCACCACCATCAGTTTCAATGTGCTAACTTAACAAATAAAGATTATTGTAATTTTCAGATAAAAAAAAAATTCTGAGTTGGAAAGTGTCAAAATAAAATTTGTAGATAGTTGAAAAATAAAAAAAACTATCACAATCTACATCAAATTCTAAGACTTTTTTAACTCTACAAAACTTTCGAAAACTCAAAAATAAATCCGGAAAAAACTCCCGAAATTTTGAATTTGCTATATCTTCGTTGTTTTCAAACCAATTTCAAAAATTAAAACGCTGGTGTATAGAGAAATAAAAATAAAGTTTCTACATTGCATTGCGGGAAGACTAACTTTTAGGATAAATACAAAATTGTTTCTTTTATGGCTTTATAACCATTAATGTTTATCTAAGTTTACATAATTACATGATAATTACAAATGAGTATATTGATAGCGGAATCTTCTGCTAGCTTCACTCCCAATTGGAAATAATGCTTTCTTAAACTATGCCCACTGATCATAGTTCAAACTGAATAAACATCCATGAATTTCGAATACTACATGTGTTTGATCTTGTACGTCTTTTACAATCAGTAAGAATAAACTTATTTTGAGGTTCCGTATTAACAACTCAATTTAATATTATATATTTCTTTTAAATTTTATTTTCATTTTTATGGCTTCAAACCATGAAAAATAATTCAAGTTTAACTTATCTACTTTCCAGATTAATTTTTAAAGAATAATTAATCTATTTTATAATTATTAGAAAGATATTTCATTCCATCATACTTCACAAACCGTTTCTTAGTTTTCATCTCTTTTAACACTTGCTCTGTATCCTCAATATCTCTTTGAGGTAATAAGGTCTTATACTCTCCATCTAAGTGCACTAAAACCCTTTATCCTGTACGTTGTGTTAGAACTAATTTCCACATTGTAATTTCATATGGTTTACCATTTTAAATCCTGCAAACGAACAGTTCTTAACACTTTAATATCGTTTTTTTGTTTAAATGTGACGCCATATTTATTCTATAGAAAATTTTTAAAAGATTATTTATTTTTTCTCATATAAAATTCTAATGTTTTATAGTCATCTTTCAACCCAGTATACTTAATACGTAAACCATTCTTAACTATCCCTTCCAGTATTTTATCTGTCATGTGCTTTATAAATGTAGGTGGAAGGAATACCTTAAAGTCGTCACATTCAACTAGAGTACTCTTACCAAATTTAGTCTTTATTCTTCCCATCTTTATAATCTTATATTCTGTTTCTAAATCTAACTCTTTCAAACGAATAACTGGCTTTTGTTCACTACTTCCAGTCTTGTTTAAAAATCAATGTGTTTTGTCATATTTAATGTTTATTATATAGAAAAAGAATTAAATCAGTTTTAGTAAAAAGCAGCTTTTATGAAAATAATCCATAAAAGATAATACATAACACATATATTACTTAAAAAACTTCTACTACTTTCTCATTCTTCGGATCATATTTAAAGTTCCTTGTCTTATTAAAACAGCATAACAAATAGTATTAGCAGGTGCAGCTTCTGCAAAATCTACAACGATCATTATATTTGTTCCTTCTTTTACAGATACACTCTTTCTTCTACTGCAATTAATCACTTACATTGGTATATTATTAATGAATTCATCTGGACTATAATACATTTCCGTATTTCCACAAGTTGTTCTTTTAAATGCAGTGGAATCTTCATATATCTTATTTTTTGCAATATCTATTTCTATTTTGATTAGGGAATACTTCATTTCGACCAATTTCTACATATATATATTCTTCTCTTTGCAATGATCAAATTTATTAGCTTTTTTAGATTGATCCTTACTTCTACCAGTTTGAAATGGCACGATCACAAAATCAGGCATGATTCCCTTTCCACATTATTTCTCTATAGTCACTTAAAAAGCTTTATATTAATCTTAATGGAAATAGAACAGCAAATTCCTTTCTTCCTCCTAAATTATAAGCTGTTTCGAAACCAGTTTGTTTTAAATGTAATGCTTCCGGTTTAGATACCTTTAAGGTTCCAATAATAGTTGAAGTTATTCCTGGTAATTCCACCTTATCTATGACAGCTCCATGCTTTCTAATTTATATTTGGGAGAAGAAGAACTGAAATAAATTGTCTAATTTTATCGTATCAGTGGCACTAAATGTTCCTCCAGCATTAGTTCCTACAACTTCAAATTTCATATAAAAATCTGCTTTGTAAGGATGAATAAATCCATCTCCTACATCAAAATTAAGTTCAATATTTTTATTAGGCTCATTCAGATAATTAAATGTTCTTCTGTTTGGTGTAAAACTTTGTAACTGATCACTCTGAGTACTTTCCATAGTATTTATTATAAAAATATTAAAAAATCGTTTTTTATGGATTCTATCCATAAAAAAACGTATACAAAAGAAAAATATACTACAAACCCCAACCTAACTTTACTTTCGCATTCACAGCTGTTCCAACTCCAAAGTCACTAATCTTTCTCCAATTGAGACAACTTTACTAAATACTCTTTTCCATGCTTGATTTTATAAATCTTTATTTACAACATGTCTTGATTCTGTCTTTATTATTTCTATAGTGTATATCATATTCTTTGCAAGCTTCTTCTATTGGATTAAATCCTTTATCACCTCTTTTAATCTTTCTTGAAGTTTCGTAAAGGCCTAAAAAATTGTAACTCAGGTATTCCTTTTATATTTAAAATTATATTCATTATACCTTTTCCATACTTTTCGTTATTCCAAATTATTGGTGGTAATGTATTCAAAATTTTTATCAAATACCCTATACCTTTAGAATCATTCGAAATAAATTGATAGACTTTAGAATTGATCATATCCATAATACCTCTTTTCTCATTGTAAAAATTGTTACTACCAGCTTTTTCTTCTCCATCAATATCAATCAATCTATATACTAACTTTCTAACATCATCAATCCAAATATATTCTTTTGGTAGCTTTTTATATTGTTTAATTCCTTTGTCAGACTTGGATGATTTCTTTTCTTTTTTGATTTTGGGCAATAATATCCATCCCATAAAGATTTAATAATTTTGTTATATTTTTACTTCTCGAAGATTTTGTTTTTTTGTTTCTGGATCACTATTGTGAAAAATTACATCAGAAGCTATTTATATGTTGTGATAATTATCTTCATCAAATTCTGTATACTTTTTAGGATTTTGTTTTGTTAGTAACTCCAATAAACCTTCGGTACCTTTATATTTTAAGTTGTTAACTGCTAAAACATCACCTTGAACTTTAACTTCTATATTCCCAATTTTGTTTTTATTCTACCATCTTTTTCTTCACTTTTTGTTCCAAATACTACATCATTGTTATTCTTGTAATGTTTCGTTGCGATCTTACCAAAATGAGTTGCTATTAAACGTTCTATTCCCTCAATTTGTTTTCTCAGCTTTATTTCTCTAGTTACATGCGAATCTGCAGAACTATCATAATTTTGTGTTCGAGTTGTTGAATGTGTTTTAAATAAATCAGAATCTACTGTTGCACGTTTATACACAATAGGAACAAGTTCTGTAATTAGGTTTTTGTTTTGTTCCGTTACTTTAATTTTACTTCCTAAACCATGAATAGCATCAATAACTGGCTGCTCTTGCTTCTTATACTGATCAAATATTCGTTGCCTAACTTCCTTCCACTTTTTAAAACTTTTAAGAAGAAATTGTTTTACCTTAATATTTCTCTCAACCTCTTTTTCATCCATTTATTATAAATAAAAAACAAAAAAAACATCATCAACCAAAAACGTAAACGTAGAAACGTAAAAGTTCAACGTTCAACATTTATAAAATCCTTTATCTTATTTCTATGTTTACCTTTATTTTATTTTCATGTCATATCAATCACTACATCACCATTATCCTCTTGAAAACACATGCAGCATATGTCTTTAAATGTTTCATAAGACATATCTCCTCCAACAAACTCAATATACACATGCTTAAGATTCAGATCATCTTGACGAAATATGCAAAAAAGATCACGTTATCTCGTATAAGTTGTTTAGGTACTTTTGAATATGTTTGTGCCGGAAAAACCAATCTAAATGCTTATGTCCTCCTCTTGTAAAGTAATTTCTCGCACTATCTTGATTTTCCAAAATATAATCATCAAACACAACAATGGAGTAATCTTCACTTTCATCAATAGGTACAAAAGAGTCCTTACTGTTTGAAAATGTTGATATTTGATCTTTAAATTTTAGTTCTGCTTTTTTCAAATCTTTTTGTAGTTGTTGGTATTTAGGTTGATTCAAGCTTTTGGAATATATATAAGAATATTTGTTGTTTAGCCAGCCTAATTATAGTAGAAAATTAAATAATAGAAAAGTCTCTCCACAACCAGACTGACCTATAATAAGAAATCGTATATAATCAGGTAACAATTCTCCATTTCTCTTTCTAGTTGGTTTTTTCTTTAACCATTTCTTCTACATCCCAGTTTACAGTATTCTTAATGTTACTCATTTATTATAAAGAAAATGCTTTACGAGTTTTAAATCTTTATACTTTTAAGCTGTTTTCTAATGTTATGCAGAGTATTTTAATATATTCATATCAATATCTCTATTTAATGTTATTATCATCTCTAGTTGTTCCTTGAATACGTTAATACAATTCACAATAGCCTTATATTCATCTTTCTTTTGAATAATGATAAGTTTAGAAGACATTCCTTTATTAACTGCACTTTCTGTAGTTAAAGATGTTGTAATAATAGAGTAAACAGTAACATATAAAACATATTAAGGGTGTAGATCACCCCTGCCATCTTGGTATGACCTTTCCATTGATTTACACGGGAGAAGTTTTACTCATTTTATGCCTCTCGGAAGTAGAATATTTAAGTTCTGCTTTCACAAAAGTTATCTTGGTGGTTATTTTGACTCTTGTATAGTTTTGGTTTGTGAAGTTTCTTCAAATATATAAGTAGAATATTTTATTAATAATTTGCTATATAAATCACAATATGTTAACGGGAAATTATACTGTTTGTGTGTAAAATATTGTATTTCTATAAAATAGCATGAGTAAAAGAAAACATGACGATAAACTGGGCAAAAACAGAAGCTAAAAGTATGCTCCTGAAAGATATAAGACTAGTAAAACAATTCCCATGTAAATCAATGGAAAGTGCGTACCATGATGGCGGGGGTAGTCTACACCGTTAATAAAACCAGTTGTAGCAGATAATAATACTGATAAAGTGATAAAGCTGTAATATGCATATTTAACAAAACGTAATTTTCTCTTTTTGTTTCTTAAGCTGTATTCCAATTTTCTGTGAATGTATTCTATTAACTTTATTACTTTCCCTCTCGGAATATCTTTAGGAAAACCAAAATCATTCATTTATTATATAATAAATGGTAAAAGTGTTTAAGTTAAGTAGTATTAGCTCATTATTAAATAAGAAATTACAATACGAAATCAATAAATTTAACAACGATTTAAGTATAAGTTTAGTAGGGTTTTGCACAACATGTTTAAGTCCAAACATTAGAGAAGTAAGAAACAGAATCGCATACTGTAATAAATAAATAATTTACCAGAAAGATAATATAACCTAAAAACATTTAACGAATACTTAGAATCAGAACATGTTTATATTACTTTATCATAAAATCCTACGAAGAATAGAGTTGAAATAGAAACAGATGATCAAGATGTAACAGTGGGCAATATAGATATTGTTCTTGGTTTTGAACATGAACAAGATTAAGCCAAAAATGAATTACATATTGGAAGTCGAATACAAACATTCAACCGTTTAACACTATAAATGTTCACTGTAATGTATCTGATGTTATGTCTGTTAAAACAGGTGAATAGAATCATAGAGAACCTGGAGTTATAGAAACATTTAAAACCAATGCTCAGTTCAAATATATTATTATATATGAACCAGCTTAGCCGTTATTTTTCCTATAACAAGAGATAAGATTGATGAATTGGAAATACGAGTAACAGATGAGGATGACAATTTGATTGATTTTGGTGGAGAAACTACAACCATCCTTTTACAAACAAAAATATGTTTTTCTTAAATAAATAGGATGTATTGAATTATATGATGTACGTTTTCTATTCCTCACAATGAACTTATTAATTTAAAGATAGATCATGTATTAACGAAGAAACAACTTAGTGATAAAGATAAGAAAATCAAAGAACGTAAAGAATAATTATAAATTAACCTACTACACAAATAAAAATGATTAAAAGCTCTCCAAAAGAACATATTGCTGGTTTTATTTTTACGATACCATCCATTTTTGCAGCATTAGGAGCTGTTAGTTCTTTAGCAGGTGGAGCAGCAGCTGTTGCAAAATTCGTAATAGATGCAAAAAGAATAAAGGAACACTAGAAGAAAAAGAAAGACATAACGTAGCAATAGAAGAAAAGCAAGGTGGTAAAGTAATAGGAAGACCAAAGAAAGTAAAACAAAACTAAGAGCTTTAACCAACTTAAAGATAAAAACTTTAGAGGAGTATTTATACGCGATTAATTGCCTCAGAAACCTAAACATAAAGAGTGGGGCGTTTTAAATTTAGATAATTCCGAAAATATTTAACGCATTAGATATGTTATCGGAAAGATAAACATTTTAAGTATGTTTTTGATTCTTATGGAGGTGTTCCACGAAATCCATTGGTACAATATCTTGGAACTCAAAATCTGTTTTATAATGGTAATCGCAAACAAGACTTTTATTCAGTTATTTGCGGACATCTTTGTGTTAAAGTATTAGAATAATTAATTAAGGTTGTTCTTTTAGCGATGCTATATATCAATTGAAGACAACTTGAATATTTAGTAGCTTCTATGGTAATTAGCTCTAAAAAATTAAAATTAATCTTCTGTTATGTAATGAATATTAAATATTGATATTTTTGTTAACGTTAAAGATAAAAGAAGATGTTTCACACGTTAACATTAGTGAGTAGCAACTACACCTGTTAAAGAATTTAAATAACATTGTAAAGAAAGAAGAACTTTATAAATATAAAAGAAAACTAATACACTCATGAAACGTTTATGAGTCGTGAAGCTTTTAAATCGGTAATAAATAATTTTTTTACAACAAATTATAGAGAAGAGAAGAAATTATAGAAAACATACATAAACCATCACGAAAAACCTTTGAAATATTAAATGTTGTTACAATATGTATAGATTATTTTTGGCAAGCTGGTCTTGTAGATAGTGGATCTTTAAAATGAATTTCAAAAATAAATAAAGGGTAATAGTATATGTTAACTAATATTAGCGTGTTTTCAAAATATGCATTCGCTGTCCCTGTAAACGATAAGAGTGGCGTGAATGTTGCATATGCTTTCGAATCAGCATTAAAAATGAAAAAAAAACTAATAATTTACAAACTGATCAATGATCAAATTTACAAACACATGCAAAAAATGTACTGCTCAAGGAAATTGTAAACAGATAGAGATATTACAAGGGTTGCTTGATGAATATAATAAAAGTCCATAGAACGATTGGCTTGAAGCCTGTAGAAGTAAATAAAAAAGATGAGCAAACAATATTGGAAAAAGTTTATAAGAAAGAATATAAACAAGTCAAACCAAAATTTAAATTGTTGGATTATGTTCGTATAAGTAAATCTAAAGGTTTGTTTAAGAAAGGATATACTTCAAATTGGTCAACAGAAGTGTTTGTTATTAGCGAGGATATTCCTTCGAATTAGCCAACATACAGAATTAAAGATTTAAACAACGAAGAAGTTAAATTAAAATTTTAGCAACCAGAATTGTTAAAAATAAACATAAGGATGAATTTTTGGTTGAGAATGTATTACGAAATAAAGGTGATCAAGTGTATTTTAAATGGTTAGGTTTTGATGATCCACATTACTCGTGGGTTGAAAAGAGAATGTGATATAAATTTAGTTATATTGCTTTTATGGAAATGAGCCATAAACGTATTTTTTAATATAATAAAGATATGGAAAATATGGAATTAGTACTAAATCTTAAACATGTAATCGACAGCATTTTAGTCATTTAAATTCTAAAGAAAAATCAATTTTAGTATAGCCTTAGGTATTTTAGATCATTTACTTAACAAAGCTATTACAGAAAATTATAAAGAAATAGTGTTTGTTATTTTAGAATCAAATGCTATTAATTTTTCGAGTCGTATGTTAGAAACTTTAACTGAAAATCAATCGGATACAATTTGTACAGGTAACTTATCGGAATGTTTTATGAGAAGATATGATGATAAGATTAACTTTAGCACAATAACGGAGTATCAAACCTTATCATATGATTTTATAAGATATTATGAAGACAGGCTTGATCTTCATAAATTACCATATTATCAAGAATTATCAGAAGATATTATGAGGGACTATGCTGACGAAATTGGTTGGTCTATAATAGCAGAATACTGTGACAATAGAGATGAAAAATTATCCGAATCATTTATGTTAGAATTTAAGGATAAAGCTCCTTGGGAGGTGTACACAGATGTAGAAATATTTAAAAAAATATTAATGCATGTGAAGTGTTAGTTGGTTTTATGGATTGTTCTATAAAATTGAAATTGCGATTTGTTTTTTTAATAAATCTAAAAAACCTAGGTTTATAAAAGTATATTACGAAAAAAACAGCAACTTAAAAAGATGTTCTATATAATAAATAAGTTCCATAAATAATTCTACTAGTTTAAACGTTATATGCTACGAGAACATTAAGGATCATTATTGGTATGGTTTGTTTGGTGATTTTAAATTATTTTTATAAGAAAACTGGATACTTTAATGCTTCTAAACTGTGTAAGAATGGTGGGAAAAGTTCTAAACATTGTTTGGAAAATAAACACTAAGCAAATATTAAAGTATTACTCTGAAAAGTTAGCTGGACGGAATTCCGGTCAGCAAAACTCCTTATATTATTAAAAACCAAAAGGTACGAAAAAAAGAAAAAATATTAATTTCTGGATCGTATGTTTATAAAAGGGTATTTCTCGAAATAGTTTCGAAGTTGTCGTTTGACTTTTATTACAAGTGTAGCAACATAATTTAAAACTATTTCACCCAAAACTTTAAACAATACAAAGAGGATAATGAGGAACTAGAAACAAGATTAGAAGAAGTAAAACTATTGATGAACAAGTTAAAAACAGTGGCAGCACAGCACACAGAAGATCCTAGTAAAATACATCAATTGATTATTATCAAAAAGAACTTAACAGAAACACACTTGAAACGAATACTTGAACAATACGATGAAGGAAAAGATAATTGGTTAAAACTTATGAACTTTACATATATTGGATTTAGTAGAGTTTAACAACGAGAATATCGTGTTATTGAATTTCCAATAAGAATATCACTCATAAGGTGCGAATCACCATCTGTTATAGCTTTTTTGAACAAGTGATGTAGCATATTTATGGAAACACTAAAGTTGATTTTGTGAACATTATTTACATGCTTTCATATACAATCAAATACAGGTTTCCAAGAGAATGTTTATTTAGCACATCCAATTTTTGATAACGGTGTTCGTAAATTATATATATATATATTGAAAATCTATTTCATTTTTTTTAAATTTATATATAATAAAAATGGAAACGAATTGCAATTTAATGCTAGATCATTTTAAAGTTCTTCACAGTGATCTTAAACTAATAAGAGCACTAGTAGAGAAATTAATATTGTTAAAAGAAAAAGATATATTATTAAGGGAACAAGAAACAACACTAATAGAAACAAATTGGGGTAGTGAAGAAGAAAATGAATCTGTAAATAATAGTGAGGATTATGATAGGTAGATTCTTGAAAAAGAATTAGTTTTCTTTTAGTATTAATAACTTTGATGGGTTGCTCTCATTAAAGCTGTATACTAAGACACTGACATGAATGTATTAGCGTTAGTTATCGTCTTAGAAAAATGAAATAAAAAATAAAAAATCTGTATAATAAATAAGTGATTGTGAGTAGTTTAGAACTTATTGAACGTATTAAACAACATTAATTTGTGACAAAAATGAAATCAGATCAAACGATAGAAGTAAAAATGAGGAGATTAATAATGCATACTAGTAATAATTTAAGTAATATGACTGTTATAAAATTAAAACTACTCTGTAAGCAAAACAACATCAAATGCTACTCTAGATTGAGGAAAGCAGAGTTAATCGATACATTTTTAAAACATATAATTTTAAATAATTACCATTCCATAATAAAGAAAGCTATAGCAATTTAAATCTAACACAACTTAAACAACAAGCAAAAATATAACATACAAAGTTACAAGACACTTACAAAGAATCAACTGATACAAATGGTAATCAGAAAAAACAACAAATATATTTTTCAGAAAACAAAACCAGAACAGCAAGAATCAAAACTAAAGATAAAACATATAAAGAAGATATTTCCATTAGAAGAAGGAACTTTTGAAGAATCTAAACCAACGCACATACCAATTAAAAGCAGAAACAAGAGAAATAGAATTAAAGAAACGATTGCAAATTATTAAAGTAGAAAACATAGGGAGATATAAAGATCCAGTACAGCTTTTAAATACAGGGGGAAGAGTTGTTATTAACAAGAAATAAGAAGAACTAAAATTTCGTCCTGTTAAAGCTAAGCTTGTTTTCACTTGTGTCTATATTAAAGATAAAAAATACAAGACTTCAATTTCAAAACTATGAATGAACGAATATTACAACCAACAGATTTAGATGAATATATCAACCACGCAAACCAAAAACTTCGTAGAGAAATGGAATAATTTCAAGGAAGAGGATCTGGATGGGCATTACATCAAATTAAATACTTAGATATCACATTAAACAAATATGTACCATTAAGAGGTTCTTCATATATGGACCTTCCAAAACAAATTAAGACTAAGAAAGCAGTAATTAATATTCAAAATATAGATAATAAATGTTTCTTATACTCTATTGCAAGTTACCTAAAACAAGCAGACATACGTCCTGAAAGAGCTCCTCAATATAAGCAAATATTTAATGAATTACAAAACAAATATTGTGACGGTATTCAATTTAATGTATAATTAAAAGATATAGTAACTTTGAAAGAAGCAGTAACATTTCAATTAATGTGTGTAGTTTCGATGAAAAATGAATTATTTTTCCACTTCAAACACAAAGAATAAGCTGGAAAAGCATGTTAATTTATTATATATAAAAGATAAAAAAAATGATTATTTATTGTTATATAAAAATTTATCAAAATTTATACGAAGTCAAGAAACAAAACGTACAGAAAAATGATTCTTTTGTGATAGCTTTTTAACAAGACATTTTAGAAATGAGAAGCAATTTCTAAAACATGAGCTTTATTGTAAGGAGCGTGAGGCTGTTAGAATAAATCTTCCAAAACCATATGACAATCAATTAAAGTTCAAAAATTATAGTAAATCATTAAGAGTACCATTTGCAATATATGCTGATTTTTAATGTATGTTATGTAAAATGGAAGTAGAGCATATGTGAGAGAAGCTTAAATGAGCTACCACCAGTAGTTAAAAACAAATGAGCATGTTGAAGAAGAAAACACAATTCGCTAAAGATAAAGATGATATGATTAAAATATTAGAAGAATGGGAATATAAATTAAGAAAGTGTTTGTTTAAGGTTAATATGAATAAAGCAAAAGTAAGAAATCATGATCATTTAACTGGAAAGATTAGAGATGCAGCTCACAGTTATTGTGATTTAAACTATAGAAATCCTAATTTTATTCCAGTATTTATTCACAACTTAAGTGGTCACGATACTCATCTGTTTATTAAAGAACTTGCTTATGACACAAATGAGATAAAACTAATTGCAAATAACGAGGAAAAATATATATCATACTAGAAATATATCATGATAGGTAAGAAGAATGGAAATCACTTAAGATTTCTAGATTCATTTAGGTTTATGTCAAACAGTTTAGCAGAATTAGCAAATAACCTCCCGAAAGAAAAATATAGAGAAATATCAAAATACTTCCTCAATGATCTATTAGACTTCTTAATTAAGAAAGGTGTGTATCCCTATGATTATATTGACTCAATTAGAAAATTAGAAGAAACAAAACTAACTCCAAAGGACAGTTTTTTAATAAACTCCCAAAACTCATATAAGTGTTCAAAACTCAGTTACGAGTATGAACATGTAAAATGGTTTGGAGATTATTCAATATTAAAAACCTTGCAGAATATACCGAACTTTACAATATAACGGATGTGCTAATTCTAGCATATGTATTTGAGAACTTTAGAGGTGTATTTTTAAAAGCATATGGATTAGATCCTGCTTGTTATTACACTCCACCTAGCTTATCATGGGATTCAATGTTAAAAATCACTCAAATTAACCTAGAAACGCTAACTAATTATGACAAGATCTTAATGATAGAGAAAGGTATACGAGGATGAATTTTACAATGTAGTAAAATGTATGTAAAAGCAAATAACAAATATATGAAAAGTTACAATAAAAATGAGTTTTCAACATATTTAACTTATCTAGACGCAAATAACTTGTATTTTGGGGCTAAGAGTCAGTACATGCCTTATAAAGATTTGAAATGGGTTAAACCTTACATAGATATAATGAATATTCCAGATGATTCAGAAACCGGTTATATATTAGAAGTTGATTTAGAATATCCAAAACATTTATATAACAAGCATTCAGATTTACCATACGCTCGAGAAAACATGCGTCCACCAGAATCAAAACAGTAAAAAAAAATTAACAACACGTTACAATAAAGAAAGATATGTTATTCACTATAGAAACTTACAACTTTATGTGTCATTTGGAATGAGATTAAAGAAGGTTCATAGAGTATTAGAATTCAAACAATCGAACTAGTTAAAGAAACATATTGATTTAAGTACTAATATGAGAACAGAAAATAAGAATGATTTCGAAAAAGACTTTTACAAGTTAATGAACAATAGTGTATTTGGAAAAACTATGGAAAACATTAGAAAGAGACAATGCATTACCTTAGAATGTGATCTAAAAAGTAGAGCAGTTAATAGCAAAAAAGAACTTTAATTACAGACCAATATTTACTGAAGATTTGTGTGCGATACATATGAGAAAAGAAATTGACATTCAATAAACCAATATGTGTAGATATGAGTGTACTAGAATTATCGAAAATGTTAATGCATAATTTCCATTATAATGTTATGATACCTAAATATGGAAACAAAATAAGCTTATGTTACATGGATACTTTATATATGAACTTGAGACTAATGACTTTTACAAAGATTTAAAAGAAATGATTGATCTGTTTGATACAAGCGAATATAAGGAAAATAAGGAATATGGAATACCACTAATAAACAAAAAAGTGTTAGGAAAATAAAAGATGAAAATAATGGCAACATAATGATGTAATTTGTTGGATTAAAATCGAAAATGTATGGTTTGAAAGTAGAAAACAAGGGAAAGAAAAAGGCAAAGGCAATAACTAAGTGGGTAATAGCTAAAGAGATAAAAATTGATGATTATAAGGAATGTTTGTTCGAGAATATAAAACACATAAAGATGTAAACCTAATTCGAAGCCACAAACATGATATGTACACCATAACTGTTAACAAAGTAGCGTTAGATCCAACTGATGATAAAATATACATACTACAGGATGGAATAAACACTTTAGCTTGGGGCATTATTGGATAAAGTAAAAAAATGTAACTATATGTCGTGTAGTGTAGTATAGTGTAGATACTAAGTGCTTTATACTTAAAAGCTATAAAGCCCAAATTGATTTGTATTTTTTTCAGTGTAAATACAATTATTCTTTATAGTTAAATGCTATAAAGTTCTGTCTTATCCTTCTGTTAATATTTTTCTGGTGCTAGGGTAATTTGGAGGATGTTCCTTCTGTGCTAGAAAATTTGGAGTATTAACATTCAATGGCGTTGGGGTGAAAATTGTCCTAGACCATACATATATACACTACTAAGAACTTATCTTTTCTGTTCCTCCACAGTTATGTAGTGTGGAAAAAATAGTACCTTAATGCACGAGTAGTTCGTTTAGAGTATTGGTATGGCAAGTAACCAAGAATTTACAGTTTAGTGATATTAAGTAAAACTTGAGAGGTTGGTAGTGGAGTTTTGCACGGTTTGTATCGTTTTTTACTGTATAAAAATAAAGTTGGGGATGTCCTTGAGAATTTTGGGAGTTGTACCCTTCATTTCTAGTTATGATAGCATTAATGCCACGTCTTCTATAAGATAATCAACAGTACTTTTCAGCAAAGGACTGGCCAGGAAACGAATTTCATTATTTTCTCTTTAATTTTGTCGAAAGCCTTTAAATTGTTGTGGCTTTTAACTAGACAATGGCACGCACAAAAAAGTACTAATGCATGTAGAGCTACCAGAAGTCCAGACTTTTTTTTAATCAAAATATAAAATTGTCAAATATATACTCTATACACAAGAAAATATGTTTGAAAAATAAATAACAAATTAAGTAACGCAAAGAGACAGGACACTTCCTGTGGTCTAAAACGTATGGGAGCGAAGCCCTGGCGCGCCTCCACATGCACTTTCTCTCTCTCTCTTTCTCTATCTATCTATCAACATATACATATAGTGAAACATCTATAAAGCGGACACCTCCCGTAACGGACATATTTTGTAATCCCCGACCATCGCTATAAGAAGAAACGTATTGGCAAACCTCTCTAATGCGGACACTCTGCATTGCTGACACCAACATTGATTTCTGTCAGTTATAGGTAATATTTACCTCCCTATAACAGACGCTTTTATAGTATTTTAAGGATAAATCGCGGATTGTCAATATGCCGACTGTCATGTAGAATGGTTGAACAAATTGCCTTGCACAGTTCGTAATTACAGTATGAAAAGTATTTTCAACGCTGACGGAACTGAACATTTTTTGTGCACTTTAGGTTAAACAATATCCTTGAACCGAGAAACGTACTCCAATCGGATTATAAAATAGCAAAAGAGCGGCACAAGACATGAAAGTGGAAATGAAAGAGAAGAAATTGTGGGAAGTGAAACATTTCACAAAAACAAACAGTTCCTCAATTTTTGCAGCATTTCTATTTCTCTCTGTTTCTATTTTTCCATGAAAAAGTCTAAATCATACGGAAGATGATCTAGAGATTATAGAAAATTACAAAAAATATAAAACATTATTTGTAAGTTGAACCCTGAACATAAAGTTCAGCTTAGACGCAGGAGAGCAATGCAAGAAAGATTTTAGTTATTCATACAGTATAATTGCTTCATCCACTAGTGTATATTCATTGGTTGTATATGAAATTACTCACTAATTTATGTAAGAAAATATTAAAACCTCTGTAAGACCGACCCCTCTCTTTAGCGACAATTTTCGATTCCCTGTGGCTGTCCGCGTTAGAAAGGTTTTACTATATATATATATGTATATATCCTCCCTCCGGAAGAGGCCTCATCCAGTAGTGGATTGAATATGGCTGCGTATTATATATATATATCATCATCATCATATATATATATATATATATATATATATATATATATATATATATATAAACACGCTAGCCTCCACAATTTTGAAGATATTTGAACCAAATTTGTATTTGTTTTTTTCTAGGCTCAGTAGCTCGGTTATGTTCGTTAATGAGCAAAATCGGCCGCCATCTTGGATCCGAAATGGCCGCCGAACCCATTGTTGTACAGAATACACAGCCTAAACCGCTAGGGTTATTGAAATCAAATTTGGCTTAAGGGTTCAACATCACTGTTTGATTAGAAAATGTTAGCTAATGAATACAAAGACGCCATCTTGTATCCCAAATGGTGGAAGCAAGAAATATATTTTCCATACTATTTGAGCTAGAAATACGAAATTTGGCATAAAGGTGTATTGTCACTAGTAGCTCAAGAAAATATTGCGAAATGTTGAAAAAGTCTCAATCTTGGCTCGAAAATGGCCGCCGAACCCATTCTTGTATAGAATACACAGCCTAAACGACTGCAGCTAGAAATATTAAATTTGGTATCAAGGTACATTATTACTTGCATGTTACTAAAATATTACATGAAGTATCCAAAGGGCACTATCTTTGGTCCAAAACGGCGGACCTAAAAATCCATTTTCCACACCGTTTGAGCTAGAGATCCGAAATATGGCATAAAGGTGCATTATGACGAGTAGTTTAGGGAAATATAACAACATTTGGGAAAAGTCGCCATCTTGGATCAAAAATGTCCGCCCAAATTCCAATTTTACACACCGTTTGAGCTGGATAAATGAAATTTTACTTGAAGGAGTACCATCACAAATAGGTCACAACAATCTAAGAAAACTTTCAAAAAGTTCAACTTGGAACCAAAATGACCGCTCCAAAAGCCCAATTTAGAAATCCTTGAAGGTAGAGAAACGAAGCTTTCTTTGAAAGTGTATGACCAAGAGTAGGTTTCAATAAATACATTTTGACCGGGAATTTCACGATATCGGTGAGGGTACAATCGAAAATTTTTGTTGGTTCAATGAGTACACTGGGTACTTGAAAGTACATTTATTTTTATCAATAGTACAATCACTTGGGGGCCACTTGACATACGCACATTAGTCGTCCCCCTTCCATCTGTTAGTCTAGCTATGTGAGATGTTTATTTTCGACTTCATCTTCTTCGCAATCTTCATTACATCCTCTACTTTTGTTTGTGCTTGAATCCATTCAATTGTCTCCTTGTCTCTTCTAGTTATTCCTAGCATGCAACTCTCCATTGCTCTTTGGGTGACTCTCAATCGTTGAGTCGTTTGCGCATTCGGTGTCCATACTCCACAGCCGTACATCATCGCAGGTAAGACACACTAACTATACACTTTACGCTTCAGACACATTGGTAGTTTGCTTTTGAAAATAAAGTGTAGTCTTAAAAACGACGCCATTTTACATTCTCTATTTATTTCATCAGTCAACTTGGCATTCGATGTTTTGAGCTGGCTTAGGTAAACATGCCTATTGTCTCTCCGCTAATCTCTATTTCCCTCTTTGCAGCATGTTGATTGTACATTACTTTTGTTTTACTTGAATTCATATTTTCGAGCCCTCAGTACTCAGTTCTTCCATTCTGGTTTGTAGTTCTTCTGCACTTGAAGCAAATAGGACTATATCATCAGCGAACCGTAGGTGATGAAGATATTAGTCAATAATTTTAATTCTAACTTCATCCCAATTTAAATTTTGGAACACTCTCTTCAGAACCGCAAAAAACAGTTTTGGAGAAACTGACTCTCCTTGCCTTATCCATTTTCCGATTTTAAAGGTTTAACTATCTTGACGTAGTCGATGTGGAAGTCGACTAAATCGTTTCGCAGTAGCTTGACGTTTCATTTTAGATCCCTTGATGTTCAAGCGATGTAATACTGCTGATAAGAAGACCAAATCGAAAGTTTTTTTTTTCAAATCTGCGATTCGCGAACATAGTAGAAGTTCATATTAATTTGTCCTTTCCATAACTTCATTCATTGTTTGTATGTGGTCCATTGTACTAAATCCACGACAAAATCCAGCTTGCTAACTCCCTGGTTAAAATCCAAGTCCCGTTCAATACGATTCAAAATAACTTTGGTGTACATTTTGTATAGGACTAACAGTAAACTAATTGGGCTGTAGTATTCGACGCGTTCATTGTCCCCTTTCTTGTACAACAAAATGATAACAGCATTATTCCAACTTGAGGGCATTTCTCTCTTCCTCAGACACATTGAGAATATTTTCGCAAGTTTATTTTTTTTTCATTTCATCACCTCCGTATTTAAAGATTTCTGCTGTCAGCCCATTTTCCCTTGGCGATTTTCCGTTCTTCGTTCCTCGAAGTACTTTATCCACTTCTTCTTCCATTACGTTTGGAACATCTACATCATTTTCTTATGAGTCTTTATTTCCTAGCTCTTCTTTGAAGTAGTACAATTCTCTGTGGATACTTTTATAATATCTTCCTTATTCTCTTAACTGCAGTTATTGTCTTTTTCTCTATTATGAACTGTTGTATCCTCACCCAACCCGTCTGGTCAGAGTGCGAACAGTAGAAACTCCTCCCTTCGGGGAGAGGGCTCATCCACTAGAGGAATGAATATGACTCTGATTTATATATAT
>JAGDQP010021047.1:0-32325 GCA_022664845.1 Lepisma saccharinum | reverse complement strand
TCGTTTTTGGTCCCATTTGGGCCTTTCCATGTCCACTTCCTCTGGGGCGGTTTCTTGAAAAATGTATTGGAAATGAACAGTCTGTTGGCTTCTGAGAATTCCACTAACTTCTCTCCTCTCTTGTTTCTTTTGCCAAATCCAAAGTTTCCCACTTTCGTGTCACTGCTCTGCTTGGTTCCTACTTTCGCATTGAAGTCTCCCATTACAATTTTGTAATGCGATTTGCTACTATCCAACATCTTCTGTATCTCCTCGTATAGGTCTTCGACTTCCTCCTCCGGGTGTGAGGTTGTTGGAGCATACACTTGTATAATTTCCATACTGTATCTCTTGTTAATTTTTATTACTACCCGTGCGATTCTATCTGAAATTCCTTCAATTTCTGTGACTCGTGACTTCAGGTCTTTATTAATTATAAAGCCAACGCCTGTCGCTTTTCAAGTTTCTGTTCCTTTGAAGTAGAACGTGTGCCCTGACGGTAGTTCCAACTGTTCTTCATTCTTCCTCCACACTTCTGATAGCCCTATGATGTCCCACTTAATCCTCTTAAGTTCATTCTGCAGTTCTTCTAATTTGTCCTCTCCTGCAAGTGACTTACAGTTGAGGGTCGCCACGTATAGGTCCGTTCGAGTTGCCGTGTCGGTGTCCTGGCAGTCTACAGTCCAAACCCGGGCATTTTGACCCTCTGACTTTCTGCAGGACTGACCGCTGCCGTTGCCAGCTGCATTCCGTCCTCCGGGCAATAAGGGCCTCCGAGGCTGTTTCCTTGCTTGTACCATCATATGTAAAGAAAGGAGGGGTGCTGACATTTGACTCACCACGCTGTCAGCTAATGCGGGTTGGTGAGCAGCCCATCCATGTTCGTTCGCCAAGCAGTTGCTTGGGTACTAACAGGCCCCACGACGTGAACGTATGGATTGGACATTAGGCGTCTACCCCGGTCGGTTCCCTTAAGTCTCAGCAAGAGGAATTAAGGGGTCTCCTCCCAGTTAGTGGCAGAAGCCTTTTGGGGCGACAGTCCCGGTTTCCCGGTCCTGTCCCGGTTTCCCGGCCATAAAATGTTATATCAAAATCTATATATTTTCTTGTATGCCCTGTGAAACGGCACTTCGACTCATGTATTCATCTTGAAAGGTTCGTTCCCTTGATTATCGGGGACGTTCCTTCAATAAAGAAATATTTAATAGCATCTTAATATTGCTTTTAATTTCGTAAGTATTATTATCTATTGCTATTAAGACTATTATATCCTTGCTTACCGGGGACTTTAGTCTATTTATAAGAGCTCTACAAGCATAAGGCTATAGATTAAGGAGTAAGATTAATCAGCATCTACAAGCCGAGCTTTATCCACAGAGACTATGAGAGGACATCTTGATCAAAGCAGCTTCCAAAGCAACAGGGCGTTCCTAATAAAGTGGCACTTTTACATCATAATCTTAAGTTTGAATAGCACCACCCGTTACATCTTAATTCCATCTTTCCATTTGTTTGCATTTATTTAACTGATTACTCTCCTGTTTTTCCACTTATGTCCTATTACTGTCTTCTTTATATGAGTCGCCATGGCTCAGACGGTAGCGCGTCTGATTACGAATCGGGCAGCCCGGGTTCAAATCCCGGCCAGGACACTGGAGACTTTTCTCGCTATGTTTCCATGCCTGACGCTCTGAGGTGCACTCAGCCTCCTATCAAGTTGAGTACCAGAATGTCATTGGTATTCCTGGGCGCCTTGGGAAGGTAAAGGCGGTTGAGCGTGGGACTAATCACCCCACCTCACTTCGTACTATAGGTCAAGAAAATGTGGAGCGGTACCTCCACATCCCTCACGCACCGTTCACGGCGCGTGCGTATCGCACAGGGAATAGCTTTACATTTTTTTATTGTCTTCTTTATGAATTTTTTTTTATCTAGTATTGATATTTCTTTTTATCCTATTACTGTTTTCTTTATGTACTTTTTATCAAGTACTGATATTTGTTTCAGTTTTCTTTTCTTCTTTTGGTATCTTCAGTAGTGCATTTACCTTTATTTTTATCTGTGTTCTTCTTTATTTTCTTATAATAGTTTTCCAATACTATTAAGCAAATTTTGAATTATATATGCTATTTTCGTAGTTGGTCTTGCTATTAACAGTTCTAACGCTATTGATTTTGTGGGATTTTAATAGTTTTTCTGTTTTATTTTTGTTTTTTGTATCTGACAGTGAGGTAGCAGGTGGAGAAACACATGTTCCTCTTTTCCGCATTTCCAGTTTGGTGAATGTGCTATTTTTATTCTATGCATGTGCTTCTTTAGACTATTATAACCTGATCTGACTTTATTTGTAGAGATAATAAATTTTTCTTTAAGTTTGTTTGTCTAGAGAACCATGGCCTATCTGATTTAGGATTAAGGAATAGCTTAAATTATTTATTTCCTTTATCGTTTCTTGTGAGTCAGTTATTTTGTTCCTTATTTTTGAGAATATGTCCGCTTGTAACTATTTGGTGGGAGTTATATACTGTAGATTCCTACTTTTTATTCTATATCTTAGAGATAGAATGTTAGCACTCGTGAGCTCGTGGGTTTAATCCCAGCGGCCAACCATCTCCACTGAGGTTTTTTCCAAGTTTTTCCTCAGTCACACCAGGCAAATGCCGGGGTGATACCTATAACTTAGGCCCTGGTCGACACTTTCCCGCATCCTTTCCCCTTCCCCATTCCAGTCTGAGCTTTAGATTCCTAAAGTCAATAAATAAAAAAATCAAATTTAAATATCCGCCATACCCCTGTGATCTTGAACCTTATCGTGTAAACCTATGTATGTTAATTCTATTGTCTTTCCCATTCTTCCGTTTACATATATAATTTATATTACATCGAATATTAGGGGGTGATTTCCAAACATATTTTTTTAAGATTTTGTGGGAGTTTGTAATACAGATTTTCAGTCTGTTAGTATTAATATTTTTTATATTTCAGTAATAAGTTATATCCTAAACTCTTCAGGGTTGCAAAGCATTCACCATAGAAGATGTTTACTTCCTTATTGATTTTGTATTAGGGTGCTTTTTTTTTATGCCAGAGGGTACAAGCCACAGGATTTTCATTTCGATTTTCCTCTGTAAAAAAAAAATAAGTATTTTTCCATCGTTCTCGATATTCAGAGGTGTGTGTGTGAATTTTGGCAAGTTTATTCCTGAAAGTTTTGTTATGGAGCACGATGTTTTAGATAATGGATGCTTGTTTGGTCTATAAATTGTATTGATGTCTTCTTCATACTCATTTTTAATATAATTCCAGATTGAATTGCTAAATTTGTTTCTTTTATTTCTAGTTCTTTTATGTATGTGTTAAATGGATGATCTTTATATGCATTTCGTCAGAAACTTTGAAGATTGTATTACTCGTCTGGTCTGAGAATTGGTTATTTTAGCTTCATAGTAAGTTCCACAGTTTTGATTATTTTTCATTAGTCATAGGTCTAGCCAGAAGGCTTTCCTGCGTAAAATTTATATTTTTTCTGTATTTTTCTTTGATAAATTGGTATTATGTTTATCTCGTATTCTATTGACGGTAAGAAATAGTTCTTTATAAAAAATCAGCATCGTCTGTGTATGTCCCCGCAATTTTGTATTTGTTAATGATCTTAGTATATTTAAGATTTCTTGTCCTTTTATAATTGTTTGGTTTGTTTGATAATTCATTGTCAATCTTTTGTCTAGTATAATACCTAAGCACTTAACTTGATCTACTATAGGTATTTTTGTCATTAGATTAGAAAAATGACCACTTTTCAGCTAATGTTGAAATTAGATATGATTTTTGTTCTGAGATGTTTAGGTTTCTTTTCTCTAACCCTTCAGTGATATGAACAATTTTTCCTTCTTTAAACAAGTTCTTCTTTTTGTCATTTTGCTACGACTACCCGGTCGTTCGTGAATAAAGTTGATTTGCAAAGGATTGTATGACTTGTTTTAAGTTGGATAAATATAAATTAAAGAGATAGGGAGAGAGGAATGATCCCTGCGAGACCCCCGTATGAATAATCTCTCTGTACTTAAACTCTCCGTTGAAGTAAAAATAACATTGTCTATTTCATATATTATTATTAATATGTATATGTAGGGTATCTTGACTTGTGTATCTATTAGTATATGAACACTAGCTAAAGTACCCGCCCGTTGGTGCGGGTTGAATAAAAAATGTTGGCAAAAGTCATCGGGACTGTCACCAATACTCACTTCCCCGTGGCGGGCTGCTCGCTTAACTTGGTACGTTTTGGGGGGGTTGCGCTCCCTTTATAATAACCAGACTATCCAGAGGGCTGCGCCCACATGGTGTAGATATGCTGTAGCTGTTAATACCACTACACCATCACTACTATTACTAATATTGTTACAATAACAACAACTATTACTACTAATACCAATACTAAAACTACTACTACTTCCACTACAACAACAACTACTACATCTACTACTATTACTACTACTACCAACACTAATACTCGCAGATTCAACTACATTGCTTTAAAACATTAAATCCAAATATTTTTGTTTACAACAATTCACATTTAAATTTAAAACTTATAAATGAATTAGTTCGCGAGACAGTCACTTCCGGTTGATAGAAATATGCCTAAAGTTCAAGTTGGATCAATATCTGATCATGTGTAAAAATCATTTCAATCTGTTAAACCGTTTTGGCGTGATGCCTCAACAAACATCGTTTCTTCATTTTCATATAATATATATATAGGCCAGACCCCGTGGGAGCTGCGCTCCCAACCTGGGGTTTTGTGGGGTTGCGCCCCCTTTATCGTAACCAGATTCTTCAGGGTACTATTCCCCCTTGGTGCCGATCTGCCCGAAACCCTCCGGGTGCTGCGCCCCCGTAGGGGAGATTTGCCCCACTTATTGTAATCTAACATTGGTCATACACCTTCATATTAAGTTTCATTTCTCTAGCTTTAGTGGTTCGAGAAATGAGTTTTCGGGCGGCCATTTGGATCTAAATGGCACTTTTTTTTAACGTTTTATTATATTGTCGTGACCTACTCGTGATGGTACACCTTCATAGCAAGTTTCATTTCTCTAGCTCGAACCGTGTGGAAAATGGGATTTTGGGCGGCCAGTTTGGATACAAGATGGCGACTTTTTCAACATATTGTAATTTTTTCCTAAACTACTCATGATAATACACTTTTATGCCAAATTTCGTATCTCTATATCAAACGGTGTGAAAAATGAATTTTTGGGTCCACCATTTTGGATCCAAGATGGCGTCCTTGGATGCATTATGTAAAGTTTTCGTAACCTACTAGTGATAATGTACCATCATACCAAATTTAATTTCAGTAGTCTCAGCCGCTGAGGCTGTGTATTCAATAAAACAGTGGGTTTGTCGGCAATTTTGATTCCAATATGGCGACTTTTTCCAATTTTTTAATATTTTCCTAAACTACTAGTGATAATACACCTTTATGCCAAATTTCGTATCTCTAGCTTAAATATCGCGGAAAGTTGAGTTTTGGGGTCAGCCATTTTGGATTCAAGATGGCGTCTTTGGAGACATTTGGTAAAATTTTCGTAACTTACTAATGATGTACTTCCATACCAAATTTCATTTCAGTAGCCCGAACCGTTTTGGCAGTGTATTCTATACAACAATGGGTTTGGCGGCCATTTTGGATCCAAGATGGCGACTTTTTCCAAATTTTTTCTTTACCTACTCTTTCTTGATCATACACCTTCATACCAAATTTGGTGTTTCTAGCTCCAGTAGTTTGGCCTGGGAATATTGATGATTGAGTCAGTCAGTCAGTCAGTGACCATGGAGCTATATATTATATGGAATCGCGTTGCTTTACTGGAGGCGCTGCCCCCAGACCCTCGTGGGAGCTGCGCTCTCAACTTGGGTGGCTGCGCCCCCCTTTGTCGTAATCTGGTTCTCCGGGGTACTGTTCCCCTTTTTGCCGATCTGCCCCCCAAAACCGATGGAACTGCGCCCTCAGGGGGGAGGTTTGCCCCATTTATTGTAACTTACTCATGATGGTACACCTTCAAACAAAATTTCGTTTCTCCAGCTTCAGTGATTTGAAAAATGTTTTTTGGGCGGCCATTTTGGATTAAAGATGGCGGCTTTTTAATCGTTTTCTTATATTGTCGTGACCTACTCGTGATGGTACACCTTCATATAAAATTTCACATCTCTAGCTCGAAACGTGTGGAAAACTAGTTTCTGGGCGACCAGTTTGGATCCAAGATGGCGACTTTCCCCAAATATTGTAATATTTTCCTAAACTACTCATGATTATACACTTTTATGCCAAATTTCGTACATCTAGCTGAAACGGTGTGGAAAATAGATTTTTGGGTCCGCCATTTTGGATCCAAGATGGCATCGTTGGATACGTTACGTAACATTATCGTAATATACTTTTTTTTTATTTGGGATCCACCTTGCCACCCCCACCTCTCAGCATCCTTTGCTCAACTCCGCTTTGCGCGTCTGAGGGACGCAATGAACTAAAAATGTTCTCCACGAAGTTGGGCTGGGCCATCCCCTTTTTTCTGTCTCCCTACCTCGGCCCCTGACACGATGTCGGGGTGAGGAATCAGTAGGACCTTTTCCACAGTTAAAATAACAAATAAAAAAATAGTAAAAACAAAGGAATTTAAGAGACGGGAGGGTTATGGGGATGATTCTTTGGCCCAGTTCCCGATGGGATAAACCTGGGCCCTATTTCCACGGTTGGGGGGATTAATTCACTATTTTTTTAGTATCATATATATTTTATTAGCCTTGAGTATACAATACAGTTTAATTTTAGTTTTGTTAAGTTCTATCTTTAGTTTTTAACACATGTCTTCTATTTATTTATTTTGAATTATTGTCGTTATTTCCTTCCCTTCACTTTATTTATTTCTTAAGTTTCCTTTGGATATTCTTTCACACATCCAGTCACACCACAAATCCTCGCGTTTTTGTTTATTAGTTGCTCGCTTTTTTAGATCTTATTATTAGATTGTATAACAAAATTTTATTATTGCTTTGCTGATCTTCCTCCTTTTCTAGCTTAAACGTGATACTATAATTTTTATATGTGCAAAATTATTTAGCAATGTTTCCTTAAAAATTGCAATACATTTTATCTGTATTTTTATTTCCTATACACTAATATTAATATTTATTAGAACGAAAAACAATTAAACTATCAAAATATGAAAATAAATAATATGAATCTTAATGAAACAAAATCCCTAACAGTATTCATAGAAAAAAGTTAATTTCTGGTCCCATTTTATTCTATTCTAATTCTATCCCTACTCTAACACATTCACTCGCTCATTCACTCAGGTGGGGAAGTCGACTCTGAAGATCCAGGTACTGGGCAGCTGAACGAATCCTCCAAATCCTTTGGATTTAGGCGGTTCCAAGTCTCCTCTCTTCTTCCTCTTCTTCACCCCACTGTCACATATAGACACTTCTACACATCACTTCATCACACCCAATTATTTGCTTGGTTTCAATTCTCAAGTTCTCAAGTTTATTCTCTATCCAGAGTTAACCTGTTCAGACCACCGAGTCGGCAGAAACTCTGAGGGAACTCTTGTTCACTTTTTAAACACACGTAATTTATATTAACACGTAAACCATTCGTACACTACGCGTCTCGCCAGGCGGCGGTCCCTGTAATTCTAAGTATCCATGACCGTGGAGGGGACATCGAATCCACAAAGTTCGCATTAGATACCATTTTTATGGTTTTTGTTTTTCCGCTCATGGGAACACGCCGCCCGCGCGCGACCACATCCATTCCCGACTCACGCCCGACACACGTACCCGTATATACAATATCTACAGTACTTGAGTAGTCAGTCCAAAATCAAGTGTTGTTCTTTACCTGTTGATCTTCTTTTATTGATTTCTTCGTTTATATTTTGTTTTATACATATGAGAGATCCTAGTAGAGAGTTGGTCTAATAGGTATCTTGTTTGGTTTTCCCCAAGCATCTCTTTCACTGTTAGTCCTCTTAGTTCCTCCCGCGTGTCCGCTATTTGCTGGATGACCTATTCCTTCTTCATTCACTTGGTTGACCGGGCACTCGAGGACCACATGTTCAGGAGTTGCCAGCTGTCCACACTCACACATAGGGGAATTTACCAGTCCAAAGTCAAAAAGTTTCGCGTTGAACGGCCCATGTCCGCTTAGTAGATGAACCACACCCTGACCTGGATTCCAATTTTCCCATGTAAGTCTATTAGAAATGTTATCAATTATGCCAAAGAGTCTTCTAGATTTATCACTCTCTTGCCAATATTTTTGCCATTTTGATGTTATTATCTCATGTATTTCTTCTTTTGTTCTTGGCATTTCTTCCAAAATCTCCGTTGCTCTTATTAAATTTTCTTTTTTGGTCCAATATATAGCAGCTATCTTCAGTACCTCCAGGTGCATGGGGGCTATACCCAAGATTACATTTAGGGCCACCCCCGGGGTTGTCCTATAAGTCCCAGACATCCTCAATAATATCGCTCTCTGTGCTCTGTTTAGTTGCTCAGCTAGTTTCTTGTTTTCAGTCAGTCAGTGCGCCCACGCACTCGCTCCATATGTTCCTATTGCACATAATATCTGATTATGATATTATTTAATTAGTTTCAATGGTAAGCCAAATTTTGTTGTTGCAATTGTTATTAGTTTGTTTCCCATCTTGAGTATTTTGTTAGCGGTATTCTCTATATGTTCTGAGAAGTTTAGCCTTAAATGTTTTCACTCTCTTTACTGTTTTCCCATTGTACTTTATTACTGGATTTCTTTCTAATTTACCCTTCAGAATCATATAATTTGTCTTCTCCACGGACACAGTCAGTTTATTTTTCTCGCACCATTCTTTTAATGTGTCTAGTATTTTGTTTGCTTTGACTTCTAGTTCTCTTCTGGAGTCCGCCTCCGCTGTTGCTGCGATACCATCCGCGTAGGCAACCACCGACAAGACCTCTCGCAGTTGGTCTAATTCTTTCACACAAGGGTCGATACATATGTCCCAGAAGATAGGACCACATTTCGACCCCTGCGGACATTCTTTGTTCGGTATTCTTTCCAATTTCGTAACGTACTAGTGATAATGTACCTTTGTACCAAATTTCATTTCAGTAGCCCCAACCGTTTAACCTTAGTGGTTTAGAAAATGTGTTTTCGGACGGCCATTTTAGATTAAAGATGGCGACTTTTTTTAACGTGTTATTATATTGTCGTGACTTACTTGTGAAAGTACACCTTCATCTAAAATTTCATTTCTCTAGCTCGAATAGTGTCGAAAATGATTTTTGGGCGTCCATTTTGAATCCCAGTTGCCAACTTTTTCAAAATGTTGTAATGTTTTCTTGAACTACTTGTTATGATACATCTTTATGCCAAATTTATTATCTCTAGCTCAAACCGTGTGGAAAATGAATTTTTGTGTCCGTCATTTTGGATCCAAGATGGTGACTTTTAGGAAATTTGAAAATATTTTCGTAATCTACTAGTGATAATGTATCTTCATGTCAAATTTCATTTCAATAGCACCAGCCATTTAGGCTGTGTATTCTATACAACAATGGGTTTGGCGGCCATTTTGGATTCAAAATGGCGACTTTTTCAAAGTGTCGCATTTTGTTTACCTACTCATGGTCCTACACTTTCATACCAAATTTAGTGTTTCTAGCTCCAGTAGTTTGGCCTGGGAATATTGATGACCAGTCAATTAGTCGGTGAGTGAGTGACCATCGGGCTATGCAGTATATGGACTAGCTTTGCTTCGCTGGGGGCGCTGCCCCCAGGCCCCACGGGAGCTGCGCTCCCAACTTGTTTTTTTTCGGGGGACTTGGTCCCTTTTTAACTTAACCAGACTCTCTCTGGCGGACTGCGCCTGCATGGGACTGCGCCCACATAGGGGGAGTTTTGCCCCAGTTTTTGTAACCTACTCGTCATGGTACACCTTCGTACCAAATTTCGTTTGTCTAGCCTTAGTGGTTTAGAAAATGGGGTTTCGGGCGGTCATTTTGGATAAAAGATGGCGACTTTTTTAATGTTTTGTTATATTGTTTTGACTTACTTGTGAAGGTACAACTACATCTAAAATTTCATTTCTCTAGCTCGAATGGTGTCCAAAATTATTTTTGGACGGACATTTTGAATCCAAGATAGTGACTTTTTCAAAATGTTGTAATTATTTCCTAAACTACTTGTTATGATACACCTTTAAGCCAAATTTCGTCTTGCTACCCCAGCGGTTTAGACTGTGTATTCTATACAACAATGAGTTTGGCGGCCATTTTGGATTCGATTGGCGACTTCTTCAAAATTTCAGATTTTGTCCTTTATCTACTCGTAGTCATACACATTCACACTAAATTTGTTTTTTCTAGCTCCAGTAGTTTGGCCTGGGAATTTTGATCAGACAGTGTGACCATGGGGTTATATATTATGTGGATTCGCTATGCTTCGCTCCCAACTTGGAATTTTTGGGAGGGACTGCGCCCCCCTTTATCGTTACCAGAATCTCTCTGTGGGACTGCACCGCCATGGTGTCCATCTGTACTCTCCCACGGGGGGGGGGGGTGTCAGCGCCTCCAAATGGGAGGTTTGCCCTATTTATTGTAACCTACTCTTGGTCATACACCTTCATTCAAAATTTCGTTTCTCTAGTTTCAATAGTTTGGAAATTTGGCGGCCATTTTGGATTCAAGTTGACGACTTTTTTAACGTTTTCTTATATTGTCGTGACCTACACCTTCATGTAAAATTTCATTTATCTATGGTGTGGAAAGTGGGTTTTTGGGCGGCCATTTTGAATCCAAGATTGCGACTTTTCCAAAATGTTGTAATATTTTCCTAAACTACTCTTCATAATGCACCTTTATGCCAAATTTTGTCTCTAGCTCAAACGGTGTAGAAAATGGAATTTTGGGTCCGCCATTTTTGATCCAAGATGGCGCGTTTGGATACATTATGTAACATTTTCTTAATCTACTACTAATTATGTACCATCGTGCCAAATTTCATTTCTGTAGCCCCAACCGTTTAGGCTGTGTAATCTATACAACAATAGGTTTGGTGACCATTTTGGAACCAAGATGGCGACTTTATCAACATTTTGTAACATTTTTCTAAACTACTAGTTGCCATGTACCTTCACGCCAGATTTCGTGCCTCTAGCTCAAACGGTGTAGAAAATAGTTTTTTTCGGTCTGCCTTTTAGGATTCAAGATGGCGTCTTTGGATACATTATGTATTATTTTCGTATCCTAATAGTAATGAATTAATGATGTACCTTCATAAGAAATTTCATTTGAGTAGCCCCAGTCGTTTAGGCTGTGTATTCTATACAGCAATGGGTTTGGCGGCCATTTTGAATCCAAGATTGCAACTTTTTCAAAATGTCGGATTTTCCCCTTTACCTACTCATGGTTCTTCACCTTCATACTAAATTTGGTGTTTCTAGCTCCAGTAGTTTGGCCTGGGAATATTGATGATCAGCGAGTCAGTGACTTTGGGTCTATATAGTATATGGAAATATTGATGATCAGTGAGCGAGTCAGTGACCATGGGGCTATATAGTATATGGATATTATGAATCAAATGCTAACTTCACGTCAAGGATAGCTTCATGAGTAGCATAAGCTAACCTTAAGTTGTTGTAAATATTCTCAGCAAGTGTAGCTATCGACTCCTGTTCTCCCTTTTTTACAGAACCCAAATTGATTGTTTCAAATTTGTTTTCTTCGTCTGTGAACCATTCTAAACGTTTTAAGATGCATCTTTTGAATAATTTTACGATGTTTGAGGTTAGACTAACCGATCTGTATCCCGTTCCTTTATTTTGGTTCCGTTCTTTTCCTGGTTTTGGAATTGGTATAATTAACTGATATGTCCATTCCTTTGGTATTTCTCCTAATATTATATTTGATTAAGTATAGTTGTCATCTAATTGTAATCTAAACTTGATAGGTTTTGTAGCATGTTGCTCGTAACTTTGTTGGTGTAGTGCTTTTAATTTTTTTTTAAATATTTGTTTTAAGTCTGTTGTTTAAATGGGTTTGAATAACACTTTGCTGGGGTTTTGTTTTGGGTCAAATGTAAATTCTCTTTCGAGTTTTTCCACTTTTTTGTTTGTGTTATTGCTTACTGTTTGTGCAATGAATTCTTTTTGCCATTTTTTGTTTAATATTTTTACTGTAGAGGTTTTGGCTGCTTAACTTTTCTTAAGATGTTCCAAATGTTTGAAATTTCGGTCTTCGCATTAACCTGTTCCCAAACATTTTGCCATCTTTCTTCTCTCTTTTTACTGCTAGCTTCATTCTGGATACCTTTTTCTATATTGAATGAAATTATCTACCTCTGCACTTGACTGTGTTAGATCATTCTGTAAATCACCTAATATTTCTGACATTTGTATAAATATTTTTTGTACTGTCTCTTGAAAGAATTTCTGGTCTGTCCTTCGTATTTTAACTGTATTTCGTAATTATTTGTGTGAATCTTAATGTATTGTAGTTAGAATTAGAGCAAAGAACAGACAGACCACCTCCGTTAATCTAAGTTGTCCATATTGTTAAATCTAGCCCTCTTTTGAGTTAGGTTTAATTTACTATTTTGTTCCTCGTTTCTAGCAGGCGTTATTACCTTAATTTTCTTTCCCATTTTGAAATAGGTCCGAGCGTATGCGGTGTTTTTTGTGTTTTATTATTACCGTAAGTTTCTAGTGGTGTTTTTTGTTGTTGTTTTGCTGTGTGCTAATATCTTTGTTGATATTAACGTCTAATCCCTTTCCTTTAGGACTGGATTGTACTATTTTAAATTATGATGACCACGTTAGAAATATACAATTTATTGGTATACCCTTGGCTATTTTTATCGAAATGTGATGATGGACATTGCCGCTGGTGATAGGTTGGCTTCTTTTTGGTGCTTTTTATTCTGGACAGTTGTCATTTCCTATGGACTGATCAACTTAGTTACAATTTATGCGTTTGTGATGTCCTATGCATGGCTTAGGGTGCTCGTTTTGGCCACGAAGTATACATTCTTGGCTTTCTTTGCATATATGTGTACCATGGTAAAAACTAGTTAACATTCAATCAATTTCCTTGAATTGCACAGCAGACGCCGATTCCTATATGCTTCCTTCTAACCCTAACACACACAGTTGGCATCGGGATGGTGTGTTTTCCTAATAACCTGCACATACAGTTGCCTGCGGACTGGTGTGCTACCTAGACTCAAACCCGTACACAGTCAGCGACGGACTGGTACTACCTCGGCACACATTTGGCTACGGACTGGTGCAAACATCCTAATTCTCGTCTCTACGGCTATCACCCAAAGAAGAAGAGGACCATATAGTTTACGCTATATACTACTCTGTAAATACTCTCGTACGGGACAGTTTTTTTATTAACTGATCAACACTTGTAGAGGATAGTTCTTTATCAATCGTTTTGTACACTTTGTAATACAGCTGGTGATGGTCCAAAAGGCAATCTTCGTTTATCACGACTCTACCTAAATGCATAATTAACCGCATACATAAGGAACATTACGATATTTTTAGAATATGCCAGTCCAAAAAGCCTAAATCTGGTAATACAGTCAAGCTCACACATAGACTACATAAATTAAATAAACGAAGAGGAAGGCTTGGTTCCTTTATCTACAATATAATATTATTCTAACTGAGCTGAAAATGAGGAATGTAAAATTATCCACAACTGGTTTTAAACGATATTTTTATGATTAGCAAAAACGATAATGCAAGTAGCACTCTTGTAGTGCAAAATTATACTAAACAGAGTCTTTTGACATATCAAGGGCAAGAATTTGAAACCATTCCTAACACTAGCTGTAATGCTAACTTGATGTCATTAAATAAGTTAGTCCAACTCAATGCTTCTGATAAATTTACTCTGAGTAAGCAAACAACAAAGTTAATTAATGATTCTGGCATTCCTGTGCTTAGACGTGTAACCCTGGATATGGCAAGAAACAACATAACTTATGCATTGTTTTTTACCTAGAGCAGATAAACTGAACCTATATCAGTTGGTTCAAATTTGCGTAAAGCAGAAACTTGCTTAAGCCCTGCAAATTATCAGTCCCCTCCCTGCGCAGGGTTGCCACCTTTCTGTTCAAGAAAATCGGGACATCCTCTGTACTACGAGTCTGAGGGTATCAGTACATAGGCGGTTCGTGGGTACTTCTGCGAAAAACAAAAAGAAATTTATCTTCAAGGTTGATTATTAGTGGCATCCTGTACTTCTTTTGAAGTTAAAATTGACTACCAATTTAGCTAAAACACATTGTACTTTTTTATTAATTAAAAACTAGACTTTTAAAGTCACTTTATAAAAGTTCTCATCAACCCCGTCAATTAGAAATGTTGTTTCGGGAGTATGAATTTAGGAAAATTTTATAATTTAAGCCATACAAAACTGTGTTTTAGTCAGTTCCTTGAGATGTAAAGTTAGGTTTAAATTCAGTGTGTAACTTTTAATATATAACTTACCCGAAAGGTCTTTCTTATACAGATAAACAAACACTGAAAACAATCGCTCACTTTTCCCCCAAAAGTAACAAATTAGTTACAAACGTGAAGTGGAAAGTAATACTAAAAAATGAACTGTTTCCCGAAAACTCCATAAGGCACCTTCTTGTACTCACTTTTCTGTAGTTATGTACTGAAGAGCACGCGCAGAAGGAGGAACTAGCTTTAAAAAAAATGGCTTATGATCATGTGTTAAAGATTCAAGAAGTAAAGAACTAGAGAAAGAAATCATGTTTGCATGTCTAACAAAAATATTAAGTGTATTTGTTTGTTGCCTATACCAATAGAAATGTCAAGTAATAAAGTATTCTTTTTGTTTCAACCATGAAAAGTGAAAATCGGGACAATCTGCGTCCCGACGAACATTGAATCGGGACGCGGGACAGCGAGCCGAAAATATATCGTTTCTTTTATGAAAACATAATTGAATGTTAAGCAAGCGAAAAATGATCATTGATTCGATTATGATGCCTACTTAATAATAAGTATGGATGTAATGATGTGATTTCTATTTCGGGATCTTTAGTCGATTGTGAGAAAAAACGAACCATTTCGGCACAGTCGAAAAGTAGAATTTACAGGGACTGTGGTGAATTTGTGTCACATGATCTATATCTCGACTGGGTGTCGGAACTAGAAATTGCTGGTGGACGCTGTAATTGCGTAAAGGCCACTCATATATTTACTTATTTTGAATTAATAGTTATCAAAGTATTTTGTATTATTATTAATTCTCATATAGAACAATATTTTAAAAAATCTATTATGTAACCTAACCTTCAATATCTATCTTGAATATTATTTCGTGTCTTTTAATTGTTTATCTGTAATCTTAATTATTCGTGAGAGCTAACTGTCAGAAAGATAATAGATGGACCAGGTGTTCTAGGCATAGAAAAATAAATTGTCGGGTTTATGAATATACGTATCTTTCAGCATTTTCGCTTTGTTTAAGCTAATGTCTGTTTCCCGTCAACCTTCTTTTGTTTAAATCCTTTGTAATATGGGTAAGATATTTAATACCTGAGTATGGAAATTGTTCTAATAATGTTGCATTGCCTACACATATATATATTAGAGTACGAATTGTTCTCATCATACAACTACTAACTGTAAAACTGCACGAGTTATTATCCCCATTTTTCACTACCTGTACACTAATTCATGCCCAGGATTTGCATCATGTATATTCTACTATCTCGTTATTTTGATCAATATTCCCAAAGAATGACTTCCCACAAATATCCAGCCATTTATTAAATATAAATAAAAATTGACCACAGGATTGACTTTTTATAAGTTTCCTACCACAATAATTATCATCGTCTTCATTGTGAATTCTCCGTAACTGATATAAAAGTTTTGCAAAATATTGTTATAGTGGACATATGTGTTGTATTGAAGAATAGAAATCACCATTGCTCTAAATATCTATACAAAAGAACACACAAGATGAAGAAACAATAAATAACCAGATACTTCAACCTCGTAGTCATAGTAACAGTCAATACAGATGCAACTCATACCTCTATCAGGAAGAAAGTATTTTTCTAATCTCATCTAAAATTACACCAATTCACGCGAAAAACATTCTATTTGCAAACTATACTCGAGCTACCTGAGAACTTAATATTTAGATTTGTTAGACTGCTTCCAGGTTATGAAAGTAATCAGATTGTGAGCATTGTACCTACTCCTTATAAGATTTTAACTTCTGGTGCAAAATGTTGTCCTTCGGCAACTTCACCAAGTAATCACGACTGATGAGATACCAGATTTAGCCTCCAATATCTTCAAGGGAACAAACCTCGAAAACCGAAGTTGCCTTTAACTTTCTGACAACCACACATACTTTCTAGACCTTTTATCTACTTGTAATTCTGGGATGAAAAAAAAATACTAGTGAGTCGCAATGTATTTTAAGTCATAGCTTCCAAGGTCACGTGATAGACTAAACTTGTTCCAATTGATGATGAAGTACATACAAAGACTATAGTTACAAGAAAAAAGAAAATAAACACTTCACTCGTAGCATTATTGACTATACTTTAACTGCATTTGAAATGGGATTTTTTTCAGTTAACCTTTAGAGATTTAGTACAATATAGGTTCGATTTCGGCAACTTACTGACCGACAATGGCTAAACAACAACATACATTATAATTAGACAGATCACCATAGTTGTTTATACGTTAAATATGTTTCGGAAAGTCTGTGCTTATCCGAGTTATTAGCACACCAATCGGTGATCGAATCAGAAATAGACAAATTACATCTTGGCACGATATTACCTTTGTCCTGCCAAGTGGCCAAGTGGTATTCAAAATAGTGCCGGAGCGCATGCTTCCAGAATGGTTCGTTAGAGTATTAATTAAAAAGCACATTTTAAGAAGTTTCTAAATATTTTATTGTAAAAATAATCAAATTTGTTTCCTGTCTAGGGTTTTAATTAAAAGTACGGTTGATTATTCATGTAGTAGGAGGTGCATTAATACTACCATTGTTATACTGTAAAGGTACATACACATTTATGTATACAGTGCTGGCCTTAACTAGAAAATGTCACTCAACAGTAGCTACACTCTAATGTAAGTCTACCATGCATAGTGGTTTAGTCTTTATTTTTTTATATATATATTTTAAGTAAGAAATTAAGCAACACAAAGCAGCAGGGCGCCCCGTGACATATGCAACAAGTACCGAGGCGACGCCCTGCCCCACTCTGGCCCTACTACAGCCTTGGTCCTCCCTATACCGATCAAATGAAGTTGTCTAAAATATTTGCAAACGATATTGAAGATACCTGAGGACAAGCCGCAAAATGTTTATATCGCTACTGTGACAAGTGGAAATTTTCTGCAGTTCATCATACTACGTATATAATGATATTATGTTTAATTCTAAAAGTACAAAATATTCTACTTTTTAAAATTTATTCTCCATCCCCTTTATCGATTTTAAATCTTTAAAAAAATCTCTTACTAATGTTCTGGTTTGTAGTCTAGAATTTCTGCTTCCTCTCATCCGATCTCATGTTTCATTTCTTGGTAATGTTTAATTTAATTCTGAAATTGTAACTGAAAATGAAAGTTCTCTCAGTACAATACACGAGGTCAGCTTAGAGTTACATGGCTTGTTTATTTGACAACAACACAAATAGATAAATAAAGTTTTTTTTTTTTTTTCAATTTTACTAAATTTGAATGCTTACGAACAAGGTGGGAACAATTTATGCATGCAGATGCCCATTTTGTGGCTAAACTTGTAAGGGTGTATATACCAGTTTTTTCCATACCATTTATAATGATGAGGGAAATAACGTTAAAATTTCTTGGAAATGAGAACACATGGATTTGGCGTGCCAGGACTTCGCAACTAGGAGGTCATGTGCGTGGGTGGGGGTGGGGGGTGGGTGGGGGGTATATAGAAATTTAAGAGGTCTAAATAGAATTCTTGGTTTTCTCCTCGCTTTTCTCTAGTGCATATTATATTCTCACGAAAGGTTATATGAAAAAGGAGGCAAGGTTATGTAAAAATTCTGTAGCGAGGGTCTGTCAAAATTTCTGTGTAGACCTCAAAATAAACAGCGTACACACACGCTGGTCGCTGATCGCTAATGAAGTTCCATTGTTTCAACTATTACAGTTGCCAGATTTTATAATTGAAATACCGGAACTCGTAGACCCCTTCCGCCAAATTGGATGGAATGAAATTCAGCAATTTCTAATGGTTCAGTTTATAATACTACGGATTCGGTTCAAGGCTGCCGACCACACTGACTGAGGTTGTGCATGATTTTCCTCAGTCTCCCCACGCAAATGCCGAAATAATACTTCAGGTACGTCCTTGGTCGCCGTATTGCTTACCTCAAACGTGGCGGCTTTGGCCGAAAATGCCTGTTCAACCCATAAATTTAAAAATGTGTTTGATTGACGTGCGATTTACGCAATTACTCCGTCTATCAGCAATCCTAAGAATTAGAAGTAAAATAGGAATAGAGCTCGTTCGAAACATTGACTTTTATTTTAAAAGGGAAATAACTAATGTACCTCAAGCCGAAAGGGTAAAGTGGACAATCAGTCATCTTATGTTCTATGCTGAAAAACATATATTGAGTATGTAAACGATTAAAAAAATGTATGAGAGTTACATATAGAGCAATGGAGAGATGCATGCTAGAAATAACTAAGAAGAACAGGAATATAATGTATTCGATCTGAAAGATTTAATCACAGTTGACGTGATCAAGACCGCGACGCAGGGGAAGCTGAGTTAGATTTGTAACATAGTTAAGACAAAGAGATGGAAGATGGACAATAAATGTTCTACATTCCATTATTAGAGAAAATAATACTTACAAGACGACAAAATGAAAGATAGATGAAATGAAACATTTGTGAGGAGCTACATGAGTGAAGAAAGCAGATTAATGGCTGAATATGATAAAGGCATTATTCACATTGTTTGAAGAATATGAAAGAAATTGTATAGGGTGAGTCAAAATTCACTGACTCGTTCAGTTCTATTATAAACATCAGAAAAAAATAAAAAAGGAAAATTTATAAATTAAAAATTAAATTAATATCTTAAAATATTGTTTTATAATGGTATATTTTATTTGTGACCTTAACCTATCGCATTTGCATGGTGTAGAGTAACACCCTAGCGAAACATCAGTGCATACATCTTTGAAAATGAGAATACTGAATCAATAAACATTAATAGCAAATGCTACAAACTTAGTCTCGAGAACTAGTTTTGACACCAGAAGTAGAACATACCGATTCCAGGTTTGAGTAGGAAAATTATACATGTACGATTCCTTACAGCTCGTGAGTCCATGCTACTGTTACGAGAGAACGATAATTGCCTCATTTCAGTAGAGGTTATACTGTAGGCAATGGCCTCTAGTACTCGTGCAACATTTCTACTTCTGATTCGTTGCGAAGGAGGTTTTACAAAGAGAATGTATATGGAAAAAATCAATAAATTTAAGAAATTAAAGGGATATATAACAGAAGATTATAGCTTTAGATAGATATTTTTTTATAAAAATTAATAATATACTAAACGCAGCAAAGTTATGTGTTATTGCACAAGAAGCACATTTGGGATATATATGATTTTTTCAAATATTTATAAAATAAAGTTTAAATACTTAAATTGGTAACCATAACTTTGCATTTTTGTTTTCCGTAAAAACTTAATAAGCTTGTGGATTTTAAATGCATTGGCTCACACTGGGTGGAAAATATGAGTTTGAAAATACCCATAGGCAAGAAGTGATTTAGTGATAAAAAGATAGAGATCACGAAGAACGGTAGTTCTTCGAGTGACACTGAGCAACGAGTCTGTTAGCGGCACTCACATATATATAGCTAATTTTGGATCTAGCAAACTATAAGCCCGATTTTGATGCTTGAACTTGCATTTAAAAGCTCTTTGCCATACTAAGACACAGAAAAAAAATGGATCGGTAGGACCTCCCTGGGACCCCCTAGGCCGGTTTGGAAAAAAATAGGAATTTCACATTTCTAAGGATAGCACTTACCACAGACCATATAGGCGACCGAAACTTGCGGAATAGTAATCTGCGCTTCAATACCTTTCAAAAGGTGTACACACGTCAAAATCGGTGGAGTTCAAAAGTTATGAGCTTTTTAACCCAATCGAAGAATTTTCACAAATGATAGAAAAGAGCCTCTGTCATCCTGTCTGTCTTTTTGCTTTAGCCCAAAATGGTTGGTTTCGAGGTTTTTGGGGGTCAATTGCGGAGGCCGACAAGTTGGGGTAAATTGCAACTTATTTTGTTGATAGGAGTTACCATTTTTGAGATACGGTCCAAAATCGACCTACTGTATGAAGATTGTGCACTTTTTATTAATAGGCAGTCTTACAAAATAAGTGATATCAGCATAAAAACCCCTTCGGGGTAATGACAAGAGTGACGCAAGAATTCTACTCACCAAAGAAGTTGTCTCCATTTTGCAAGCTACTTTCTTTGTGTCACTATGGCGGAATGATACTAAATCTCCTAATTTTATTACAAAGTTCGTCATAGTAACTCGCAAAATGAATATAACTTCTTTTGTGAGTAGGATTCTTGCGTTACTCTCGTATTTACCCTGAAGGGTTTTTTATACTGATTATTTTTAACATCAATACCCCTAGGGGTAAAGTCGAGAATGAAAATAAATATTAAATGTGTTGCTCTTAAAGTAAAAATAAAAATAAAATGAACATTCTTTTGATTTATTAGCAAAGCTCGGATATATCCTTTAGAATTAGAAAAGGTTACACTTCTGCCAGATCCGCCTCATCAAGGGAGTCATCCTCCAAATGTCGGCACACACTCAGCTTAAATCTTTTTACTGTTCAAAATCGATAGAAATGTTGATGAACTCTACTTATACTCCCTAACTTTACACCTCCCAAACTAAAATACCTGGCAGAATCCCTGAGTGACAGTTTCCGTTAATCTACGAAATTTTGGATTTAACCATATTATAAGAATTCTGCTTAAGAACGCCCTGTGACCAGAATTGGGTACGAACTTGCTATAAATGAGAGGCGGAAGAAACTCTGACCATGCCTGTAACGGCGCAACCTTGTTAAAACTAGCATTGATGCAAATGTTTTCTTAAAGGCGAAAACCGGTTATTTAAAGACAAAATTCGAAAAAAAAAAAAAGAAATGGCATTTTCATTTTCTGCCGTAGTCCGACTGATTTGAAGAAAAAATTATGTTTAATAAAAGAAAAGAAAACTGTCTTTCGAAACAAAATAAAATTCAGGTTTGAGGGTTTTAAAACCGTAAACAGAAAACCATTTTTGTGTCCATTACCAATAAGAACTCGTTCTATATGGATATAAAAATGATATTTCCTTTTATTTGACGTAATTTTGAATAACACCTTTCAATGTGTATTCTCGAGCAAACAGTAAAATCTATTTAGCCTTATTGGTATCATTTGAGAGCATATTGACATACACAGACAGACAAGAAAGTAAACACAAAGTTGTGGTGTAAAGAGGCAATTAAAAAGAGATTTCAATCTTCGTGTAAATTCTGGCGACATCTTTACGATTGCGGAATATTATACTTTTAATTTAACCTACAGAATGTTTCGATTGTATCACTCGATTTGTTTTTAAGAATAGTGCGTAGAATCATTCAGACTGACAGACCATATTTGAACATAAAGGAGAAATTTATTAGTGATGCTAAACCAGGAAAGAAAAAAACAGTAACGAAAAGAGATTAAGAGATAGTTGTTAGCAACATTGACTTGTGTGAATATAAAGCTGATTAATGAATAAATGTTGTGTATAGTTTTGTAGCACGTCGAGATTCAGATGAAACAATGCTTTTCTGATCTATGTTGCCTTAAATATCTCTACTTTGTACCTCCATTAAATTCATTGTCCACCTCCAGACTAAAGAGGTATCTTAAGAGGATGGCAAGAAACAATTAATTTTGTAAATAATGAAGTAAAATTAATGCAGATCTAGCGTCCGTAAAGAAAGTATACTTTTAGAAATATAGTATAGTCTAGGTAAATGGTTATAAACTGATGTACACGTAAGGAAGTAATGCCAATGTAAATTATGTTTCTTTGCTTGGTAATTGTTATTATGGGATTCGAACCCACGTTGACAAAGAGATAGGGAAGAAAGCGACCTGAGACTTATTCTATGGAACATTCTGACGTGTGTCTGCTGAAATTCCAGAAAACTCTGGAAAACCTCAGTTATGATAGTAGCAGCACTGGAATCCATTTTCTTCTCCAGCAGTTAACTGAAAATCACTATTTAGCCACAAAACAATGGCGTTTGTGTCAAATATGTTTGTTTGAATCATATTTACGAAATATTTAATGGAGATATAACACTAGTTTTATTGCTGAACTATTATACTTAAATTTCATTGTTGTAGATTCCAGTTTCTACGTTACAGGCAAAATTTGCTCTACTTCGTTGAGAGCTTCATTTATTATAATATTTTAATTCTTCATAAATTTTGAATTTTCCAATTCACTTATAAATGACGAGAGAAACATAGATGTAAGTATTTCATTATAATCTAAGTTATAATAGTTATTATTATTATTAATATTATTGTTGTGTTCAAATATTGTAAAAAAGGAAATATCTGAATTTTCTGAAAGTGGTTGAGGTACTTTATTCAACTGAGAACTCGTAGAAGCCGGTACGAAAACTCTTGTGTGTACATTTTATACAATGATCAAAATCCAATAGCCTTTATCAAAATTCTTCCCATAAAGTCTAAAAACAAAAGTCAATCTTAAATATTATAATAAAATATTCTATAAAATATTCTAATACACTATAAAATATTCTTTCTACGAAGAATTGTATACTGAAAAAAGTCTTAGTAAGTGTTATTGACATTGAATATTATACAAACAATGTAAGCTATTTATTTCTGAATAGAAATGTACACGATAAGAACCATTATATAACGATCATAATATCCACTCCATAAGATAAATAAATAACATGTTAGAACAAGAGTTTTAACAAAATTTCCTCACTACAAAGAATGGTCAGAATTTTTCTTTTATTACTAATAATAGGCTAATACCAATCAGATTTAAATAGTTCTTTCTGTACACGAGAAGATATATCAAGTTGTTCTACTCAAAATTATTCTGTGTGTAACAATAAAATCTTAAACACTTCCCAATCGGGAGGTTCCTGGTTCGATACTATCGGGCGCCCATACTTTGAAATATTCAAGTTGTCCCTCCTCACATGTACTTCCGGTACGCCACTGATTCCCCGAATACGCTAGTTGAATTCTCCATATGCACTTTTGTCATCAAAACTTTTCTCTCACTGTTCTACACCTAGTAGTTTTTTAGTTATTTCCAATGGACAGCGTTGGTGACGCAATACTATTCCTGTAACAGTAAGATATTGTAGCTCCCAAACCATACAAAATATCGAAAAAGTTTTTCTTCTAAAAGTTGTTTTGTTTTCAATACTGATTCCAAAAATGTAAAAAGTTATCACAGTTTCCATTTGAAATTTTCAAGTTTACCCCTCTCATATGTATTTCTGGTACACCACTGTTTCCCCGAATACGCTAGTTGAATTCTCCATATGAACTTTTATCACAAAATTTTTTGTTCCACTTCTCTAGTGCACTCCATAACGAAATGGTTCTATGGTGCCGGGCTTTTGAATCACCCTGTATATATATGAGAAAAAAAAGGAAAATAAGGAAAGTAAAGGAAAATATTTACAGCTTATATGTTCCGTGTTAGAGCACACATATTCACATATATAAATGTCACTATGATATTTCGTCCACACAGTTGCACTTAGTCATGTGTACAGGATGAGAGCGAAGTGTATATGTTCACAAAGCACAAGATTGAAGAGACAGTGGCGACACGTAGCGGACGACGCATCAAGCTTGGAGAACAACTGGCTACTGACGACCAGCACCTCAACACGTCGTCTGTGGGAGGGCGCCTTTATTCATGGTTTAAGAGCGAACATCTATCCTGGCCTTAACCTTCAATAGCTCTAAACCTCCCGTTTCCTCTACTTCTAACACATTTCCTTCCACGATCCCACCCTGTACTCACAAATTATACAGTTGTAAATTGTTCCAAGCTCAGAAAATCTACGCGCTACAGCAGTCAGCTGTTCTCCAAGCTTCATGCGTCGTCCACTACGTCTACGTGTCGCCACGGTCTCTTCAATCTTGGGCTTTATGCACATAATTTGTGCGTACGCTACGCCCTCTTCGTCTACACATAACTAAGTGCAACTGTGTGCACGAAATGTCGTAGTGACTTGTATATATGTGAATGTGTGCGTGCACTAATACGGAACATATAAGCTATAAGTATTTTCCTTCTTTTTTCTCATATATTTACCTTAAATTGCCCTTCTGGCTTTCCTTTGTGGTACTGATTAATGATTATATATATATATATATATTACGCTACTCATAAGAATTATGCTGTGTGCTATACATATACTATGTGATATCATAAAGGTAATTCAAAAGGTATAAATAAGCCCATCACACAAGTAAAATTATTGAAATAGAGAAAAGTTTTTTAAATTATATCAAGCAAACGCAATGAACAGCCATATTTTCCTTTAAACAAAACATTCGTCATAAAGACACTCAGTTATTTTACGAACAAATTAGTCACCAAAAAATGAGATCATTAGAAGAAGAAGAAGTAGAAAATGGAATCTTACACATGTACACACATCAGAGACGGAATGTACAAACCTAAAAACATGACAGCATATAAATGATGTCATTTTCTAATTTTAGCGAATGAGAAAAGAAATTATAGTATATAGGTGATGTCATCTTCCGTCATTTGCAGCCACTCAGAGGGTCACATAAAAGTAAAATTACCAATAAGTTACAAAGCAGTATGATAGTAGATTTCAATCTATTCGTTTCGCCGTTTACAACCCAAAAAGCTATAAGTGCCTCATCTCAGTAAAAAGTAAAACTTTGTCAGTTTCGATAAAACAGTTTAATATAATTTTCGAACTATCTTCAAACCTAACTTTATTAGTTAAGTGTCAAATGAGCTTAAGTAAAATCTCATAAGACAAGAAGAAGAGTAAGTCTGGAAACGACAGTGGCTTCAGCGTAAGAGTTATACCAACATTCGCCTGGTGCAGAGGACAAATGGTTTCAACCATCCGCTTCATCCGAGTGAAAACAGCATAGGTACGTGTCGTCAGCACAGTTGAAAATAGACTCAATCATTCTAAGTTCAATTCGGGTACGAAAGATCGTCACTTAGAATATCCCACAATATTCCATTTTCCTTTTTTATAAATAAAATCATAAAGTACATTCACAATTTTATCAATTACTATTCACAACATATTCTCCCTTAGATACTAAAGTCTGTAGAGTTAGTTGTTATTTCTTGGTAGGTAAAAGTGTGGTCATGCACGCACATAGTGTACAAGAAGTGTATGTATTGTTCGTTGTCAAAAATATAACAGTTCAGTGTAAATTTGCTACGCCTCCCGGTGACTCAAATATAATAACCGATCGAAAGATCAATATAGCGTAGACGTCGCTTTTGGATTTTAAATGTCCTTCTTCAAATTAGGTTCAAGCTCCGGACATTCCTACGGTCTTTAAATGTAACTTACAAACGTACTTCTGTCATTTGTTTCTTGGCACTAGACTCGTGACCTTAAAGTCGAAGGAAAGAACGTGAATGTGTTTTTTTTTCTGACGCAGCAGAAAATAATTAGTATTTTTTCTGCTTCTTGCTTCCGCTCGCATTGCACATTTTCACAGTGACATACCACTTGCTTTATATGAATGTATGACGGACTCCTTCTCTCTTTTCATCTTACGTATAACTCGGTTACAAACACGGGCAATTCCGCATTTACATTTATTCGAGGGTTTATCGTTTGATAGAGTCAGATCGTCAAAACCAACATGATTGATTCATCCCCCGTTTCTCATGCAGCCGATTTTCTGGAGGTATTATCACATCTATGCCAAACTTTTCTGTCCTATACGAGTTCCGTGTCAACGCCTTCTTCCAACAATATGACGCATTCGCCGTTGCCGCCAAGTGGTCGGAAGAGCAAAGAAGGATAAACTACCCACTCATCTTTCAGATACCGCTCTCAATTTTCTGCAATTACTACAACTAGATCCACGTTATGCAGCAAAAACCTACACCCAAGTTAAAACCGACCTGATAACTACAATCCGAGGTATTTCCTCCCCATACAAAGTCGAGGATGTAATACGTAATAGAACACATACATTGTTAGAAACGCTCTATAATTATATCATTAATAATGGACAACTCATTAAGACTTTACTTCCGGAGCTTCCTGAACCACAAATAGTGTTGCACATTATCAAGGGATTACGCTCCAACGTCTTACAGGAAGATAGTGATAAGACCATCACCACTGTGCCACAATATATTTCCACGATGCAGGCAATTGATCAGAAACGATTTTCCCTTGATCAGAGAAAACAAAAGGAGATGTTAGAATTACATCAGATGTGTTGATGTAACAGCATAGTTACAGCTCCAACAGCATAGTTACGGCTACCCCTCCGTCCCTTCCAATTTACCAGCGCGTCATCCCAACGGCCCTTTTTCCATTTCGATGCCCCTTGCTTATGAAATCATAGCAACAGTGACGTCGCCACACTGTCCTCCCGGACCAAAAAGACTAAAAATTCACTAGACCTGAATGGATGTCAAAATTGACACCTACACAAAAACAGGAAATTTACGAGAGCATCTCAAAATATAAACAATTTTTCGACCCCTCACAGCTCAAAATTAATTGTAGTTTGTCGAATGCACAGAAACGTGAATGAAGCTTTAGAATTAGCGTTAGAATTTAGTGACTGTTTTGCATGGAATGACAAATTCGTCGGAGTTACTCACTTATTGCAACAAAAAATAGTCATTACCGATTCGGAACCGGATACCCATCCTTTTGCAGTACCTCTGTATCTCCGAGAGTCAATGATAATTTAATTGAAGCGTATGAAACAAAATAAAATTATTAAACGCATTGGATCATCATATTACAATCACACTGTCTTTCTGATTCGAAAATCGGACTCTTCCCGAACTCTTCCTATCTGATTTACGCCTATTGAATTCCTAGATACAGAACATCGCGTATAGCTATTCAAATATCGAAGTTATTTCCAATATGTCTGGAAATACTTTTTTTTAGGAAATACGATATTTCCTCTACATTCTACCAAACGCCGCTTGCAGAAGAAACCCAGAACTTAACAGCATTTTCTGTAGAATGTATGTTTAAATATTTAGTCAGTCCTACGGGCCTAAAATCCTCGCCCTCAGTGCTCTCTGCACTGATCCAGCTCATTACCGATGGTATTCCAACTAAATATTTATCGGCGTATACAGATAATTTAACGATACATACAAAAACATATGCTTAAAGTATGACAATCATCCGAGAACTATTTGAACGTTTACGTGCAGCCAATATTCGCCTTAAGTCGTCCAAATCTCAGTTGTTATTTTCCAAATTAGAAGTGCTTGGCTCCGTTGTCTCCGCAGGCACCGTGGAGATGCCTCCAAAATTGATTTCGGCCATAGTCACTTTCCCCCATCCAAAAACGAAACGCCAACTTAAACAATACCTTGGAATAGGAAACTTTTTACGTAAAAATCTCCCCAACTTTGGCATTCTCGCCAAACCATTGAATCGCTTATTATGAAAATCCGAAACCTTCCGCTGGTCTGAAGAAGTGGAATCATATTTTCACGGCATCAAAAAATTTGTCACTACAGCACCTATTCTACAACCTATTTCCGTTGAAGAAACCTCCCACGTCTAGGTTGATGCTTCTCAATCCGGCTATGGAGCCTGCTTATTACAGGAGGGCTCCGACAAACTTCTCCATCCGGTCGTCTACTTACTGCTCCAGAGCCTTCACATATGCAGAAACACGCTATGATAACTTTTCTCTTGAAATCACTTATTATGTTATCAAAACGTTGCAATCCTTTTTGTACGGTCATTTTTTGGCTTGTACAGTGACAATAATACATTATGTCATAACATCTACGAAATCCATTAATGGCAAATTGGCAAGACTGGCTATATGTTTCGAAAACTATGACTTTGGTATAACTCATGTACCATCAGGACATAACTCATTATCAGACTAGAAATTATTACCGTTGCCACCGGTCAGAATCAGACACCAGTCACAAACTCTTTAGAATTTCCTTTTATAGGTTGTCTCTTTCAGGATGATGAACACATTGATATTGACAATGCCGTGACCCACATTTTCCCAAAATTATACAGCTTCTAAAAGCACCCATCATCATCACAAGCCAAAGATCCCCAGTTCAAGCGTGTACCTTCCCAAGATGTTCTTAAGAAAGGAAAATTGTATCGTATTTACAAGTTACACAGCATGACAAAATATATGATTTACATTTCATTCTGTTTACAAAACAAAATGGTCAGCCAAGCCCACCAATCTCAATTCGGTGTGTCTCATGCTTCTGCCACCAAAACACTCAATACTTTACTACATAGTCATTAAAATCTGTCGTGAATGTTATCAGTGCCAGGTCATGAAAACCCAGGCAGAAAAAACAAATCTGGAACCTGAAAATGCAGCCAATTCATTGTCCACATCTATATGTTTGCAGATATTTTCGGTCCCGTCCAGCCCGATCATTCAAATTTATTTTCAATCTAATAGATTTGAATACACTAATCGCTGTTAGCATGCCCTTGAAAGCTAATGATCCAAATTCCATTGCAGATGCTTTAGTCCAACGTGTTTTTCTACGCTTTGGCCTTACCCCTCACCCTTTATTTAGACCATGGTTCTATCAATGCATCAGGATTAATGAAAGATTCATGTGACAAATTAAAAATTGAAGTCAAACTTTTAGACGTCTATTCAGATCAATCTATTGGTCTCGTCGAACGTTATCATCAGAACTTGATCCGCCTCTTGACGCCCTGCATCATGAACAAAAAACAGGATTGGAGTTTGTACTTACCATCAGTTATATTCTCGTATAACCAAATGTTCCATGCTCACAGATTTCCTCCATTTTCCCTTCTTCATGGCTTCATTTCACGTTTGTCACTTGATTTGCAATTTGGCACCTATTGACAAAATGTCCTACCGACAACGTTTGGAAACGATAGACATAGCACGGTTATAAGCCTTTGATAACTTGTGTAATTCTTTCGAAATGCAGAAAAGATATTTCCAGAAACATTCCCGACAACATGAATACTTTCTTTTAATGGACTGCACCCCGCAGTCCGGAGTCTCTAGGTTTTTCTCCCTTGTGTATTCGATTCCCGCTACGATCATCATGACAATCAATCCAAATCGATATTTAGTACGTTATGACGATAGCTTACGTAAACACCGTAAAGAGGATACGGTTAGTATAACCCGAATTCGACTGCTCTTTACTTCCACGGACGCATCCACCCCAGATGGTTCCGGTCCCGACCCGGAACCCCAGGATAACCACACAGCGAACAATCAAGAAACCTTGGACATACATCACTTTCAACACATCCAAACTTTATAGCAGACTTGGATGCAGGATGTCTACCATAGAGATCCCCGTTAACACATAACACAGGTAGTCACTTTGGTACACCTTTACTTTTGTCACTACACTACGTATATATAACCGCAATGAGCACAGCTTTTAGGGACACCAATTTTCAAATATCACATTCACGGTATGTTTTTCGACTTCTAAGTATTTTACCGGTAAAACACATATTTATATTGTGAACAACGCTTCAGCACAGGCATGACTATACTTTACATTTGAATTCAAGATCTTGCTGAATACTTAAACCAACAAGCGTCATGTTCTTCTCAGAGTTAATCAGCCGTAGTTTCAGAAAAAAGCTGAGTCAACATAATACAGAGAAGAGTAGAACATCACATCTCAGATTCAAGCTGTCGGTGCATTTACACGACAACCTACACGCATCCTTCTTGGGTAACGGCCGACTCAAGAAGTCACAAAAATCCCCATTCTGCTCTCGAGTGTTGCGCTCTATATTCCTTTGAAGAGGGCCCGCTTGAATGAATGGTAGTAGCACCCTTGTAGTTGATTGACGATATTTTCCATCTTAATAAAATCGAATTTTATATTTTTTCCAATTGAAATTCTAACATTTTTTTTTCTATTCGACATTTCATCGAATATTGCACTTATCAGCATGCTCCACTCCACTCACTTTAATTCATTATGATAATTGCTAGGCATCTCTTTCAAGGCTCATGCTAATACAATACATGTTTCTTCTATATCCGTGTTTTAACCTTAAAAGATCCAACAGATTATAGTAGCTTACTTAGAATTGAAAGCCCCGAATATCCAGTTAATTTAGACATTTTTTTCTTATCTAGCCATTATGTTGACTTCACTCGAGATTACTCTCATCATCATAGGAGTTGTTTACATGTTCATACTTCTATTACTTTACTGGTTTGTATCCCGCGATTGTAAATGGATACAACGACCAACGCCTTTGCCAATTGGCACAATAGCCAAGTTAGACGATCACATAGATGATACTTCAGTAAGGCCACCCAACTTTCAATCAACAACGATAGCAGAACATACTAGTCCGGGGGTGACCCAGCCAGATATTATCAACCTTTAGAAACAATGCCTTCTAGTTCAATCAGTATTCCCATTGATATTCTTCTAATTCAGTGTTAGTGTTTTGTTTCTCCATGAACCCCTATATCTTCACAGCTTGAGACTTAGCTCTTTCCAGAAGAAACTTATCATGGATTATGTGGACACCATGAAACGATAACAAAATTTTTGAAGAAATTATACTCTAGATATGTCTCATTTTAATTCAGTAATCCTTAATAACATGTATGTATGTAGATATTTGTAAATAATCTACTATGTATCTTTTTCTAGGATTTGATCTATCAGGAAAATGAGATAATGTTCCATCTAAGTTCTGTCAAAGTAATTTTGAATGGATCTAGTTTTATAGTTAAATAGGTAAAATTTCATAAAGTTTAAGGTAATTCAAAAGGTTTAACTAAGCCCAATACAAAGGTGAAATTATAAAATAGAGAAAAGTGATTTTAATCATATTAAGCCACAGCAATAAGCAACCATATTTTTTTGACAAGAACATTCGTCATAGAGACACTCATGTGAGAATCAAGAACTTTCCATGATACAGTCGCCCTTGAGTTACACGAAAATTATTCAGGGGGAAAGTACCAGAGTAATGATTTAACCTTACAGACTAATAACCAAAAAAGTAGTCACCAATAGATGAGATAATTAGAAGAAGAAGAAATCCTACAAGCGTACAGACATCAGATATAATTAACAACGATGTCATATTCCGTCATTTCCAACGAATCAGAAGAGAAAGAATAATCTCTCTTAATTCCAAAAAAGATAACAGCATGTGAACGATCTCATCTTCCGTCATTTCCAACCAATCAGAAAAGAGAGAGAATTAGAAACAATAACTATTGATTTCATGTAAAAAGCAAATCTACGAGTGAGTAGTTAAGCAGTGTGATGGTAGGTTTCAATCTATTCGTCTCGCCGTTTACAACCCAAAGAACTATCAGCGCCGTGTCTTAGTGAAAGATAAAACTTTGTCAATTGCGATAAAACAGTTTAACATAATATTCGAACTTTCTTCAAACCTGTACTTTATTAGTTAAATGCCAAATGAGCTTAAGTAAAAGCACGTCCTTTAGTTTATATATGTGGTCTTATAAGAAAAGAAGAAGAAGACTGGAAACGACAGTGGCTTTAGCGTAAGAGACAATACCAACATTCGCCTGGTGCAGAGGACAAATGGTTTCAATCACCACTTCATCTAAGTGAAAACAGCACAGGTATGTGTAACGGGCTTAGTCGTCAGCACAGTTAAAAACAGACTTAATCATTCTAAGTTCAATTCGGGTGCGAAAAATAGTCTCCTAGAATATCCCAGAATATTCCATTTTTTTATAAATAAACCATAAAATACAGTAGCTATCTTTTAATGACTATTCACATAATATTTATTCTCCTTCGGTTCTTAAACAGAGTAGAGTTAGCCGTTATTTATAGGAAAATAAGTGTGGTCATGCACGCACCTAGTGTACAATCGCGAGCATATATTTTTGACCCCCTTGAATGCTCATTTAAGCTATATGAATTGTGGTAC
>JAGDQP010021046.1:12870-26503 GCA_022664845.1 Lepisma saccharinum | reverse complement strand
TATTTACTATCAGCGGGTAGAAGGATAGTGCAGGGCAAACCTTGCAATACTGTAGGTAACAAACATTGTATGTTAGCATACTCAATGACCAATTCGACATTTAAAAATAGTGTGTTTATAAGCTAAAACTTTAAATCTTTCCTAGTAGTCCAGTCAATAAAGGTTTTGTGTCGGAACTAATTAGTAAAAAGCTGAAAATTTGCCAGCTGTTACAGCATCATAAAGGGAGTGTTTTCACAAAATTTTCGGACCCTTCTCCCCTTGCCCCCCCCCCCCCAATCCCCCGGAACTACAAATTTATAGACTTTCAGAAATAGTATTATATCTCCGTAACCAATAGACACAACCACATTATTAATTTTTATAGATATTATATTTATAATTTATAGATAACCGACTACAAAAATGTTTATCATGCGTTGTGCGTTTTCTCTAGTTGTTTTGCCGTAATTTTGATCAAAACCGCAAAATAACGATATTTCACTTTAAATATTTACACTTTTTACTGTGTAGCTTGTTTCAAACTCACAATATTAAAAACGTGTTCGAAATATAAGTTGTTGCCTTTTTCATCAGCTTTAAAATGATGTATTTATCCACATTAGGCAGTTGTGAGCTGTTGACGATTATGACAATTTGTCTTTGCTGTGTAGTGGCAGGAAAAATAGGTGATAAATCGGTAGTGTATTTTGACGCCCTTTTCATGTGATATATTACATACCTGCCAGCTTGCAACAAGGTTGAGTTACGTCAAAATTGCTATGTGGATAGTGGGAAAAGAGAAGGAAAGTAGGTACTTCATTTGTAAGCTATTTCTGTACTCAGCAAGAGAAAATAAAATCTCATGGAATTTATTACCATAAGATTAGTAATGTTTCTATTAGTTGGAAAATAAATTTAGTTGGTAATTTTAGTTTTTATTATAAGTTACCTTTGAAGATGTGGTATTTTCAATTGAACGTTTTAGGTTACATTTGTTTTATTTATTTATTTTATCAGAGCGTAGTAATCGGGTAATATTTTAAAGAAACTTTTTGAGAACCCTGTGAAAAATTACATAACGGAAATAATGCATTATTGTTATTATTTTTTTGAAGAAAAGTAGGTAGCTATGTAATTGTTAAAAGAGAATTACGGATATTATTGGGGTTAATTTGAATGAAACGATGGACTGCATGAATAGTTGCAAGGAGAAAGAACTATTCGGGTTCACAGTGCACATCCTTTCTCCTACCGTATCCCGATCCCATAGTCGCCTAAAGGCCATAATTTGTCCAATTCAATTCAACATAGGTGGATCAAATGTAATGATGATTACTAGTTGAGTTTTCTACTTTGATCTGCTGTCAAACACCAATGCATGTAAATAGTACACGGATGCAAATTTATAAATTGCACTGGTATTACGTACATCGATTCACTCTTTTATAGTTACTAATAAGATTGTTCATGAAGCAATTCCATCCAGATTGCTTGTTTAATCCAACAATCGGCATCAAATTAAAGGGGTATTTATATAGTGATTTGCTTCTTGAATGTATCGGCAGTTTTTGAGTACACTGAAATCCTCAAGCACGTTATTAAGGCAACTTCCACCACTTTTCTTTGGGTACTAACACAGACGGATATCCTCAAGATTAAAAGAACCACTCTGAATTCGTTGAACCTTTACTTCACTGTTAATACTGGTACTAAGTGTAACAAAATGGATCCCTTCCATAACATGAAACGTATTTAAATTATGCAGTGGGCGGATATTTACATCTGTGTTGTCAAACACATATTGATGAAACCTTTCACTATTAATATTTGATAGTACTGCATTGATGAGAGAGGTCATGTAAACAAGTTTCATGGTATGATGCGCTGACTCCAATAGACTGTAATAGATTAAATAGATATTTTGATCCATATAATCGGTGAAGGTTTAAGACTAGACTTGTTTGCATGGCTGACAGTAATAATCTTGGTCTTATACCATGATTTATCACAATGGACTTCGTGTTAACTTTCTATGATTCAGAAACATTCTTCTTGTAATTATCATCATCATCCTCTTGATTGTCGCTACACTCTCCATAAAGATCTAAAATGAGGTTTTGCCCGTCAGACTTGCTATCAATGAAATCTGGGTGCCGTATATACTTCAGTCATAACATCCTCTGTATGTCCTCTCATATGATGTCGACTACATCTAATATTATCCTTAACCATCCACTATCAGGGGCAGTTTTTCCTGTCAATACATAATTTTATGAGCCGTGTTCGATAAGCAGAGTACATTTTTCCTTCCAGAAACATTAGAAACAATTATCCGATCCTTAAAATGTTATTAAAGATGTTTGTGTGTATATGACAGCCATCCTCTTGACCAGATACGCGTTTCATAATATCTTTTAATTCATTCAGAGTGTACTGGCAATCGTCACTGTTTTATATGTACTCACATAACATACAAAATGAATTCCCCTGCTTCTATTTTGGTCGAGCCAGGAGTTCTTCAATTGGTTTAGCTCTTAAAAAATCTTTGGAACCGTTTCCATGGCACTGTATTTCTGGTACCACAAGATTACTCACAATAAGAAGCCTCTTATGCTTTCTCCCCATTCATCATCTCGTAAGTCACATTTCTTGATAAGATTTTACCTCATGTCTAAAGTCACAACTATATGGAAAGACCTCTTGTGCTCAGATGCAGTTTTAATACTGAATTCTATTCCATTAATGAACTTTTTTTTTTGACATTGCTTCTGAGCTCTTTAAAAAGTTGAAGATATTGAAAGATGAGATGGGTTATCGGTCTGCATAGATTTATAATTAGCTTTGATACTAGTATGTCTTGTATAGTTCTGCATGCACGCGCTGTGAACCCGAATAGTACTTTCTGCTCCAACTTTTTATGCAGTCCATCGTTTCATTTCTAATTTGCCTCAATAATGTACGTAATTCTCTTTTCACTATTACAGTTCCTCTTTCAAGATATTTCCCACTAAGAGCTTCTTTTATTGTATTCCCAATAAACAAGTAATTTGTTAAGTTTAATGCATTCATTCCGCTAAGTATTTTTTCACAAGATTCTCACAAAGCTTCTTTAAAATATTAACCGATACTGCGCTCTGACAAAATAATAATAATAATAATAAATATACCCTACAATATTCAATTGAAAATGCCACATCTTCAAACGTAACACATACTAAAAACTAAAACTACCAAATAAATTTAATTTCCAATAGAAATATGATTAATCTTATAGTAATAAATTCCATGAGGTTCTATTTACTCATGCTAAGTACAGAAATAGCTTGCAATTGAACTAGTTTCTTTCCTTCGCTTTAATTCAATACCCACACAACAATTTTGACGTTACTCAACCTTGTTGCAAGCTGGCATGCTATCTTGGTACGTGATATATCACACGAAAAGGCCATCAAAATATACTACCAATTCTTCGCCTATTTGTCATACCACTACACAGCAAAGACAAATTGTCATAATCGTCAACAACTCACAACTGCCTAATGTGGATAGTTCACACGTAGAAGGAAAATTATTGTTCGCGAGCTGTTGCGCGTCATTGTAACACAGTAATTGTTCAACCATATTGATATACGCATCATGCTAAAGCTTATGAAACAAACAACAACTTTTATTTCGAACACGTTTTTGATATTGTGAGTTTGAAATAATCAACACCGTAAAAGATGTAAATATTGAAAGTGAAATATCGTTATTTTGCAGTTTTGATCAAAATTACGGCAAAACTACTAGAGATAGCACACTACGCATGATAAACATTTTTCTAGCCGGTTATTTACAAATTATAACAAAAAAAAAGAAGCATGTCGTTATATCTACTGGTTACGGAGATATAATACAATTTCTAAAAGTCTGTAAATTTGTAGTCCGGGGGGATTGAGAGAAAAACAAGAGGGGGGAGGGTCGGGGACTTTTGAGAAAACACTCCCTTATGATGCTGTAACAACTGGCAAATTTTCAGCTTTTTACTACTTAGTTCCGACAAAAGCCTATTTTTTTGCCTTCATTGACTGGACTAGAGTTAATCATACATATTCACCACCTTTACAGATTTACGGCATATGCTTACTTTTCTATCAGCTTTGAATATTTCATATTTATTTACTAATTGAGCAAAATATTCCCTTTCTTTCTGAAACCACGATTAAGTTATAGCGTTAATATCGTAATTGTTGCAATTTATTTCAGTTATCTTCGTGTGTAACCATTTCAATTTCTCATAATAAATGTTAAGCATGTTATTGTTAGCTTCCGTTTTGGTACGATTTTTTTTATTCGCTTGTATCAATGCTGACTGTATTAGTTACGGAGAACATTTCAAACCTAACATTAGCGTAAGTTATTATTTTTTTCATCCTTTATTAGAAAAAAAATGAGTGTATGAAATACTTTCTGTCTAAAATTCAGAGATTGTAATGCGATCATAAGAGCCTCCTGCGTGGTTTAGTCGTGACGCACTTGACATTAGTCTCAGGTGATTCAGACAAGACGGAATGCGGTTGTTTGAAGAGTTTTTGGAGTACCTGAAGTGTAGGAAGATACTGAATGAGAAGATTGGGAGCAGAGGGAGCTTTGTGAGAAGGCCGGTTGGAGTTTTTGTGATTTTAGCATGGTCGAATTGTTTATGGACAAGGGGACTAAGATATACACGTCGATAAGAACTGAGGAGGTGGTGGTGAAATAATTTTGATGTAAGTCGTCGTCAGAGGAGAAGATGGAGATGTCTTGGAGTGCAAGAGTGTATTGGAACGATTTTTTTATGTTATAGATGGGAGTAATTCATGCTGTTAATAGGTGGCAAAAGCGTCTCTCCAAAAGCATGGTCACGGTAATATAATGAAAGAAAGATATATAGAAGTTGTGACGAGGAGGCTCGTTAACCTGTAATGAAAGTACCAAAGCAGTCAGATTAACCAATGTATATCTGCAGATAGGAAAATGATTGTGACGAAAGGATGACGGGAAACCTGAGCGTCGATTTTACGGTGTTAGGCCTCTCGGTGTGAGTTTTAGAAGAAAGCACGTTTGAAGAAATTCAGTAAGTGGGATAGTGCGGGAAAGCTTAAATGCGTGGGTGTGAAAATGGATAATCCAGAAGAGAAGTAGCTTGGAAAACATGAAACATGGTACGCACAATTTCAGGAGTGCAGAATTTCATGTAAAACAGGAATTAGAGGAAAAATTTCAATCAAAACAAAAAATTATAAAATGTAAAATTAAGTAAATATTAACAATAATAAGTAAACATAATGTGGAAAAATACGCTGTTAAAAGTGAGATAACAAGTAACAATACAGATAGGATTAGTAGGTCAACGAATGTAGAGACAAAGAATGGTAGGGAAACATAATGCACACAAAGGATGAAGAAGTGGTGCAGTGTACACGTCATTAACTGCCAATATATTCAATCCTTGTCACTACTCCTCTCTACCTTCTATTTCCCTGCCGTGACAATGTCTTTGGCAAAACATTGCCATATTTTTATGTACGTGTGCGGTCTGCGTCTATGTCTGTATTTCCAATCATATAAGTATCATAATTTCGAATTTCCTTTTTATTATTTACCCGCTGTTTCTTTACCCTCATTACTTCTTCAGAAAACCTAGTTCCGACTCGCAGTTATTTCCTTCCTCCTAACTTCGTTGATGTTTATTCACTCGGCCACTTTAGGAATTTTTCTGCATTCATAATTTGGCCACTCTGTTGTCTGTCTTTCAGTTGGCAACATAACTCTTCTTGTTACACTGCCTCTATCTGCCTTTATTTTATTCCGTGGCCATGGCTTTCACGAGATGTTGCCACCCTTTTATGAATGTGCGTGAAGTCTCCATACATCTGTCTATTCTTCCTATTACGTCAGTAACATTTTTTTCAACATTATTTTATCATTTATATGATATAAGTTGGCAATTTAAACACTCCTCGTCATCACTCGAATCTAGCTTTTTCTCATTTCTCTTATGTGACCATCCCATTAGCAAAACATTGCCATCTACCATTTTTTATTTATGTGTGTACCCATCTCTAAGTCTTTAAAAAGTATGTACTTGTAACCCTTTTTCTGCTTTACTTACTTAGTTGTTGATGTGGATGTGGGTGAGAATTGATCAGACAAAAAGCGAACGAATGCTGTAAAAGGCTACAAATTGTCTTTGTGTACCTTATAAGTGTTTCCCTTGTTTCAGGAGGTACGGTTCAAGTTTAACGATCCAAAAGACCATTCCAAAGGAGGAACTCTGGAGAAGTCCATTAAAGGACGTGCGGATGAAGAAGCGGGTCCGCATATCATTCAGCCACCGAAGGATATCAACACATGTTATGGTATCACAAGCAGCGACATTGATAAGTACTCTCGTATTGTATTTCCCGTGTGCTTCGCCTGCTTCAATCTCATGTACTGGATCATCTACTTGCACATCAGTGATGTAGTGGCAGAGGACCTCGTTCTAGTGGAGGAAGATAAATAGAGGCAGTCGACAAGTTTTCTCCTTCACCCCTTCTCGCCTACAAAAGAGCAAAGTGTTATCGTCAGAATTACGTTTTCTGCTCATCCCTTCCCTTCAGCTCCTTTTGTCTTCGAATTGTCTCTACTTCAACAATGAAAAACTCATTCACCGAAAGCAACTCGTTCTTTCATTCTTTATTTATTTATTTTGTCTACACATTATTATCATCATCATATGCAAGATCACCTCCCTCATTTGTCGTTTAAGTTCACATGACACAGCGTTATCTGCATGTAAATAAAATATAGCATCATTATTATTATATTACAATTCGTATCGTGTAACGAATACAAAAGGAGAGAGAAAAAGAAGAAACATAGAGAGATAAAAGAAGTTAAAGAAAATAATATTGATAACAAAAGGTGACGAGTTATGAGTGTCAGTGCAAATTAAGAATCACTTGGTGACTGAAACACAAAAAAAAATATATTCTTATGTTGTATGTGAGGAGAAATGACTCATGCTCAAAATGTTGAACGTTCCAGAGACTAATGAACGATATTGATCAATGAATACTATATCCTTTCTTTTCTTTTCTTAATGAGAAATACATTAATCCCGTTTTCAAACTGAGAAAGGAACTTTGTCAGAGCATGAAAAAAACATTTGGAAATATTGAAGTATTCCGTTTTTATAGCTCAATGGATCTTACTTCTTTACACTGATATTAGGTTCTCGTACAGAATTATTCTAGTCAACTTTAACTATCCTAGCAAGGAACCGAATACACTGCCCAGAGGCAGATTATTTCAATCTTGCCAAACATTTAATTTTCATAATGTGATACGTGTTAACAATTAATGGAATTCATTCAACGAAAGACTGAAAATATTTGTATTTCGAAGATAAATATGGTAAAGTTAATAACGGATCATTTTCTGGTACAAGTAGATGTTAGTATGTTCAAGGACGGTACTATTGGATACCCCAAGATTATTGAACAAATATTATTTTGCAAGAATTATCGTAGGACTATGTAATCTCATCTGTATTCCGTATTAAAAATTCATATGAAACGTAATAAGACAAGCAGGAGAATATTACATGGAACATATCTGTTACTCGAAATCAATTAACACAAGAGCGAATAGTTTCTGATACTATACGAACAGTAGTTATTTAGTATTTATTCATTTGTTATTGAGTCCTTTAGTCATCTGCTTTCGTTAGTTGTTATTATGCAATAAAACCTTTTCTTCTTCCTAATATTTAATAAGTTTTGTCTCTTCTCTCTTTTCAATCATCTTCTACCTAGAACTGTCAATGGTTAATTAAACCTTACTCAAACTCTCTGTATTTGCACTTACTATCCAATTGTTTATTTACTTTAACTTTTACCTCTTTTACTCTAACTTTTGATCAAACTTATGATCCTAGATAGCTTTGTTATATATAAATATGACGTATCGTGCAGATTGGCCTTTGTTTGTCTTACATTCTTTACCGTTAAGTTTGAAGCTCAAATCTCTTTTATCTTAATATACTTAACCCTTGAAACAGAACACTTATTGATAACATAACTGATTTTGTTTATATATCGATAACACCTTTATGTATCTATAAGAAATTTCAAATTACCAACTCGGTTTGATCGACTGTAGTGATCCTTCAGCCAGCCTTGTAATGTCTTCCTGATGTTAAGCAATATTTTTGAATTGAGTGATTTCTGCAAGTGTTCTTTTTAAACTGATTAAATTCTATTCCTTTGCCTCGGGTTCGTAAAGGATATATATTTTTTTTTTTGTTGAAGTATTTCTTACATTATTAAAAGATAACATCTAGTCAAAACTACTTTCTAAATGGTGCTACTTCATCATTGTTGAAGTTAATGAAGCGTTTGAATTTCAGGAATTTTCCTACTCATTCGTTCCGCTGTATCTTCCTAATATTTCTATTTTCACATTTGATATTCCTGTCTCTCTAAATGTGTCAATTTTCTCTGTTGGACTTACAAATGTTTATTTTTGCAATTTCTTCAATATAGTGAATTGCTTCTCTTTGTAGATTCTGTATTCAAGAAATTAACTCATTTTCATAATTTATTCTACATTCATGGTAAAGGGCTGAACAGAAGAGTAACAGCAAAATTCAATACAAAGAAGCAAGAATTGAAGTTTTGCAGACGATAAGGGCCGGGAGCAGTGATTAGTTAACATTTAGTTGGAACTATTTACAGGAAGAGTGTTGTTAGAAGAGGTTGTTACTATTTTTCTCTCTTTCAGCAAAATACAGGCTAGGGCTGACAGATGACATTGCTCGGTCAATGGAGTGTTACGTTGTCAGCACAATGACTCCCGTCACCACATTTCTGGCTTTCTAGATCAAAGCACGCTACTTTCTATTTAAACAAGCTCCCCAATTCTCAACAGAATTAACGATTTGACCACACAAGAATCGTCTTAAGTATTGAATGCCGAAACTATAAGATAAAGACAATGCAGTGCACCAGTGGCAATCGAATATAAGTAGAAGCCCGTTCTGTGGTGTACTGGCAAATGTGACTGAGAAACGAAATGGCATAAGTTTAAATTATGATTAATCAGTCATAATTTGCTTATGCTTCAACCTGACAGATTTTTTCCTCTCATTGGGTGAGGCGGATGACAGAATGGTATTTAAAACAATATATGCTGGCATAATCTTACTTCATTTCCTCAAGTCGAGCCATAGGAGGATGTAATCCCCGTAGATTTAGGTAATGTGCTTTCTCCCAGAACTCTAAATATAAATATTTAGAAGAAATTACGAACACTTGAAAGGTTTTTCGTACGAAAGTATTTTAATATAAGAATAGGAAACAGATGAAAGAAGTTGACATTGATGTAGAAATTACTTCTGGCTTTCCTTAAACCATTTTTAAATTGATTGTTCCCTTGAGCTAATTATTGTACAAGGCGTTCAACAATAATTAGCCCAGTTATTTTGTGATATTAGACAAGTAAAACAAAGAAAGTCAGTTTCTTGGATTGTGATAAACGATGTTTTCACCTGCTGCTAAGAAGTTTAATTACGCAAAAGTGTTTAAAACGATAAATAATCATTATAATTACAAGGTTAATGAAAAACACACATATAGGATTTGAGTAACAAGTGACATAATATAAAATATTCTTTAATGTTTCTTATAATACTTTGATTTCTTGTGTTTTTTTTTTGTTTTTTTTTTTGAAAAACGTTTTAGGTTTTTCAATATGGATTTATTTTGTTTTAGAGAACTTAATAGGATTTTGAGTACTATCATTTCTGAACACTACATAAATAACACAAAACAAGATATTTCAGAAACCACCATTACAATATTAGCCCAAAGTGATTACTACGACTAAGTTGTTGTAAAGACAATATAGATGTGAGCTCTTGTAAATCAAAACAAATAATATTAACATTAAACTTAATATCAGACAGACAGCTGCTCTCCTTGTACACTACAACGTTAATTTTATATGTATTAAACTCTCAAATATTTCAAAAAAATTTAACTAAATTATGTTGACTTCTAAGCTCCCTACATAGCAACTTTAGTATAATTTTAAACATTCCTGCGAAATTTCCGGGATGGTATCTTAAAACTAATCCTTGTCCTACAGCCTCCCTACATCCTTGCTTTCACTCAATCCCGGCCTTAGACAAAGATAACTAAAACTTATAATAATATTCAACTCTGAAGAAACATACTGCCGTAATAAATTTTGAGAAAAACAAGAAAAAATAACATTCTTAATAATAATATTAAAAATCAAAGACGGTAAAGAATTCATGAAACCGCATTTGATATCCGTTCATATCACAGGCTTGGTGGATATTTTGGCAAATAGAACCAGGGCTGTATTTTGCAGAAAGGAGTAAATCGCAATCATCTTCACTACAAATCAAACACTACTTTCATTTGTTGAGAAAACGCACAAAACGTTCAAAAATTCACTTTTGCTTCGTACTTACCTGTCTGATACGCAAGAAAAATGTTATTACAGAAACGTTACAGTCATATATCATCATGTCTCTCTCGTGCTTTATATTTCCCTTCCTCGTGCATTCCTGTTCTCAGGAAACGTGTGTAGCCTTTTTCATTTCTCTTCTTCTTCTTCTTCTCTCTTCCGAAAATACATATACGCTTTCTCTTTTACCTATTTGTCAATGAGAGGTGTTGCAAATATAAAAAACGGACCAAGATAAATTTTTACATACTCAGCCACACGAACTCACACACATACACAACAGTTTTCTTTTCTGAGCTATTACTCATGTTACCGTACAATCACTAAATTACGACAAACCTTCCTCAAGTGAACAAAAAATACCCTTGTACTTGGGCATAAGTTACTCCAACAAGGAAACGTCTCGTTGAAGGAATCTAACAAATTTATTTTTATCCCTATAAATGACGGTGATAAAAGTATGTTACCACTTCATAAATAAATATATATATTTATTCATTTATTTTCTTAGCCCGTTTCGGGTAGGGAAAGGAGTCTACAATACTTTTTTTGCTACGTAGATTTGTGGGAAGTGGGGTATGAGAACAAACAAAGGAATATTTTTAAGAAAAGCATTGATGCGCCGCAGTTTTCTGCTCATTGGTAAAATAATGCGTCCATCACCTTGCAACGCTCTTCATTATTTAAAGAAAAAACTAAACCGAACATCTGCATTACTATTATAGGTTTATTTAATATGGTTTGTTTCAATTTTTAGAAAAACTGTATTTAAATTTCAAATGCAAAAGAACGCTCGGAGAGCCGGTATTTGTGAAAAGAAATTACAAATAAATTGAAGGGTAGGCCAACAAAACGGTCTACAATTTAAATCAAAAGTGGGGAAATGATTTCTAAAAATTAAAAAGAGGCGATAGAAAAGAAAACATTAAGAACAAGAAGAAATCCATGGAAGTTCAAAAAATGCAACGCTACATTTTCCTTGCATTCTTTTCGCAGAAATTAGTGCGTGTAACCAATTCAGTGAACATATAACTTGAGAAAATGAACACAAATATATTGTATATTGGTATGCTTCAAGATATTTTCCATATGTGTGAATGTGGTAGAGATTATGATATATATATATATATACATCTGTAAATGTTGAATTTCCGAGTTAAACGGTGTTCTGTTGGTTGAGACACAAATTAAACAGTTATTATTGTTGAAAAATATCAATCCTTCTTCTATGCTACCAGAAGTGAAATGAAGCATAGAGTCGCCATCAAGAGAAAAATAATTATAAGTATCTATATATCTAATAATATACATATGAAAAGCAACTACGTTAAAAGATACACAATATACATACTTAAAATATATCTTTATATATATATTTGACACAAAGAAAAGCCGGAAAGGCAATTTAATGTAAATTTATGATAAGAAGAAAGGGATATATTTACAGCTGTTGTTCCATACGCGAACATACATACTTAAACACTAATATGTAGAGTACTTGCGATATTTCAGTATTAATATCGTAGACTTGCTGTAGAAGAGGAGAGATTCACACACGTGGATAGAACAAAAGACTAGGACGACAGTAGCGACACGCAGCGCACGGCGCATTGCTTGGAGAACAGTTGACAGCTGTATGGCGCGTGGAACAGTTGACAACTGTGCAGCGTGTAAGTTCGGGATAGGATTGTGGAAGGAAAAGTGTTGAAAATGAAGAGAAAACTGTTTAGAGTTATTGAAGGTTAAGTCCAGGATACATTTTCGCGCTTAAACCATGAATAAAGGCCCCCTCCCACAGACGGCGTGTTGAAATGCTGGTCGTAGGAGGTAAAAAGTGGATTATGGCAACCAGGAAAGACAGATCAAAATTGGTGTTGTGGAACTTGGTGTGTAAAGGTACTGAGGCATCGGGTTTGTTAATAGTGCAAAAAGTGACGATGGTCGTTAGTATGAAAATTCAGAGCACCACCTGTTCCCACCACATAAAAGGCATCACAGAACTTGCAGATTAGGATGTATATAGCATTAGAGGTGGGCATGTTCCCTTGGGATTTAGGGTGTACGGGCCATTAGAAGTATTGATAGTAACTGTGGGAGAAATGATAAAAAAGGAGCAGGTCTTACAGCTGGGTCTCATGCATGCATGGGCGCTGGTTTGCGGTGGAGGCGAGGGAGGATTCGTACGGACTACGACGTTCCTAAGATTAGGTGGATGCTGAAAAACTAATCTCGGTTTAGTGGGGAATACTGATCTTGTGTCTGGGTAAGATTGGAAAATGTGGAAATGAGAGTGTAGGATTTGCTTGACCTTGGTTAGTTTAGGATGAAACTAGGTGATTAGAGCCGGTGGGTTGGGAGCCGGTGGGTTGGGCACCGGCGGATTGGGAGTTCCAGTGGATTGAATGTGTGAGGATGCACGGAGAATCTGTTTGGTTACAAAATTAGAAAATGTAGCCACAGTTGACTAGAGCTTCCTGGAGGCATTAGTTCTAAGTTTTAGTAGCAGAGGTGGTGGAATTCTGAGTTCAAGGGAGAAATGAATCGCTTTCTTGGTGTGGTAAAAGTAGTGTAAATTCTGCATGTGAAATAACTTAAGTAGTGTAAATACTGCATGTGGATGGTGTGTTTTATGTGAATGGAAGTGGTCAGGGTGTTGTTTTCTAAAGTGATGTCCACGTCAAGGAATGTGACTCTTTTGTTAGAAATGAACCAAGCGAATTGGACAACACGGAATAGGTTCATTTGTTGTAGGAATGTCTTGAGACTGGTTTCACCATGAGTCCATAGCATCATTATATCGTCCAAGAATCTTACCCAGAGTAGAGGGGTCAAAGGTTGAGTTTGTAGGAAATCATGTTCGAGATTGCCCATAAACAAATTAGCATAAGAAGGTACAATTCTCGTATCCATGGCTGTGCCTCGGATCTGAAGGTAGTATTTGTCGTCAAAGGTGAAGTTGTTACATGTGAGAACAAGGTCGTCCAGATTAAGAAGGAAAGTTGTGGTTGGGCTATGAGGTTTGGGTCTCTGATTAAGGAAGAATTCTAAAGGTAATAAGGCCATGAGCATGAGGAATGTTGGTATACAAGGAAGTAACATATATGGTACAAAGCAGTACGTCAGAAGGAACAGGCGGTAATTTACGGATGAT
>JAGDQP010021046.1:0-12770 GCA_022664845.1 Lepisma saccharinum | reverse complement strand
TTGTTCTAGAAATGTCTTGAGACTGGTTTCACCATGAGTCCATAGCATCATTATATCGTCCAAGAATCTTACCCAGAGTAGAGGTGTCAAAGGTTGAGTTTGTAGGAAATCATGTTCGAGCTTGCCTATAAACAGATTAGCATAAGAAGGTGCCATACTCGTATCCATGGCTGTGCCTCGGATCTGAAGGTAGTATTTGTCGTCAAAGGTGAAGTTGTTACATGTGAGAACTAGGTCGTCCAGATTAAGTAGGAAAGTTGTGGTTGGGCTATGAGGTTTGGGTCTCTGATTAAGGAAGAATTCTAAAGCTGATAAGGCCATGAGCATGAGGAATGTTGGTATACAAGGAAGTAACATATATGGTACAAAGCAGTACGTCAGAAGGTACAGGCGGTAATTTACGGATCACTAATAGGTGGTGGGTGTCGCGTATGTAAACAGGCAGCGCTTGAACATTTGATTGAAGGAAGGAGTCAACAAGAGTGGAAATGCGTTCGGTAGGAGAATTATAACTTACTACAATGGGTCTTCATTGGTTGTCAGGTTTGTGGATCCTCGGTAATAGGTAAAAGGTCGGGGTACGTTGATTGTCCAGGGATAGGTTCTTTATGGACATTTCAGATATGCCCCTCAGGAGGACCATTAGCGTTAATGAAATCCGAAATTTTCTGTTTGTGGGTGTAGGTTAGGTCTGTCGCGATGGGTTTGTATGTGCTGAAATCAGATAGTTGACGGCATGCCTCCTGGAGGTAGTCAGCTTTGTCTAAGACTACTGTAGTGAACCACCTTGTCCGCTGGGAGGACCCTTATGTCGTGGTTCTCGCGTAAGGCTACAAGGGCTTTGCGTTGATTATGAGTTTGGTTAGGTTGGTTGGTCATCTGATGTAAGAACTCAGTATTCGTGCTGGAAGAGATACCTGAGAAGATGTAACGTTCGAGAGGATGGTTTCTAGAAAGTTAAGATGGGTAGTTTTTCAGCATCCACCAAATCTTAGAAATCTTAGTCCGTATGAATCCTTCCTCGCCACCACCCCAAACACGCATGAGACCCAGATGTAAGACCTACTCCATTTTCATCACTTCTCCTACAGTCATTATCAATACTTCTAATGGCCGGTACATAATAAATCCCAAGGGTATATGTCACACCTCTAATGTTATATACATCCTAACCTGCAAGTTCTGCGATACCTTTTATGTAGAAATAAAAGTTTTCGTATTAACAACCATCGTCACTTTTGCACTATCAACAAACTCGATGGCCTAATGTCCTTAAATACCAAGTCCCACAACACCAATTATCATCTATCCTTTATGGTTGCCATAATCTACATTTTACCCCCTACGACCAGCACCTCAACAAGCCGTCTGAAGGAGGGCGCTTTTCTTCATGGTTTAAGCGCGAAAATGGATCCTGGACTTAACCTTAAATAACTCTAACCCGTTTTCTCTGCATTTTCAACACTTTTCCTTCCACAGTCCTATCCCCAACTTACACGCTGCACAGTTGACAACTGTTTCACGCGCCATACATCAGTCAACTGTTCTCCAAACGATGTGCCGTTTGCTATGTGTCGCTACTGTCGTTCCAGCCTTTTGTTCTATCCAGGTGTGTGCGTCTCTCCTCCTCTACAGCAAGTCTACGGTATTCATACTGAATTATCGCAAGTACTCTCATATTACTGTTTAAGTGAGTATGTTCGCCTATGGAACAAAAGATGTAAGTATATCCCTTTCTTCTCATCATAAATTTACCTGATATGTATATATATAAATTACTTTCATTTTCTCCTTTCTTGTATAGATATGGTGAAACAATTTTAGGGGGGTAGAGTGTGCATCTGTGTGTGGTTGTGCTAGTGTATTGACAACAAAAATTTGAAAAAAAAATAACAAAAAACTGAGAAGTTCGGATAAACGTGGTTGTATTTACACAATTTATACAAACAAACAAATAAATCTCCAGTATTTTTCCTACCGTCTAGTAATACAATGCGTTCAGTATAAACACCCCTCTACATCCTTTTTCAAATTCCCAAAACTCTTCCCACGTCAATTTCTGCTTTCACTGGATGTCAGTTAGATAAGCACAGTAGACAAATAAAAAAGTAATCCCTACCTCACTTTAAGGAAAATTGAACACATTTTCCTTTTCTTATATTTTCCTTGTTGCCACACTAACACTCCCCTCTGTCCCTAATATCCGCACATTATGACTCAACTGCTTTTGTAGTTAATATATACTCTCGATATTATACTCAACTCCCATGTATGTTAATACAAGTGTCCTTTTTTCTTGCAAAGTATCTTAACCAGAAGTTATTAAAATGTTTCAGAAATATGGAAACTCAGCATTTATTTCGTTCTCTTTTGGGCAGATAACTTTAAAAATGATAGAGTTTGAGAAATGTAATCTAAATATATGTTCTGTTATATCTTCCCTGTAAATTCAATGGTAGACAATGCTTCTCATTGAATAAGACACCTTTCCTAAGCGGTTATTTGTTAAACTAAAGACGAAATCAGACCCTTTGAAAAACCTACAATTTACCTTTCAAAACAACTTTGGGTATCCTATACTTCATTTTTATTTTCCACTCTCACTTATATGCTTACAATTACAGAATGTAATTGCTGACAGTTGCTGTTTTTCGTAGTAATCTTATTCATATAACAAGAAATACAGTTATTTTGAAAATAAAATATGAAACAAAAAATAATTAGTTATACCAATTTACATAGTAGTAAATACTGACTGGTTATTTGAACTGGTCAGTTTGAGATAGATCACTTCTTTCATTGTGATGAACATTAGCTCTGAATTGAGTAATAGAGGAGAACTAAAAATAACAAAATATTTTGTTATAACAAAAAACCAAAACAAAGAAAATTAGTAATGGATTGAAAGTAACAAATGGTAGCCAAACATTTCGTAGATACTTTGGCACTGAATATAAGAACGTGTGTACTTAAGTGTGATTGAAAGAGGTTGTATGGGAATGTGTGTTCATATACGTGCTAAACACAACTCAGAAAGTAATATTTTCTTTAAAGAGCATTGCGTTTGATGTAAATATGTATATATCTATGTATGTAACATAAGCAGCGCTTGAAGAAAATTACAAATTCTGTGTTATATTACCACTGTATTAAAATACTAAGAAGAAGTCAAATTCTCTGGCGATGATTGTTAGACATTATATAAAATTTCTTACCTACATAAATAAATGAAGTGTATATAGATACCATAAAAGTGCGATGGACTTCCCATACAACCTCTAAAACAAAGTAAATATATAATGAAAAACTGACACTTTTTCCGTGAATAATTCACATATTGCTCAATCATTTGCAACCATGGAACTAAAACTATTATATATGGCTCTAGCAATATCTGCTCGTCTAAGTACTAACAGAGTAGTCTCATTTATTTATTTATTTATTTATTTTTGTAAAAATAAGATATCATCTTAACTATATTCTAACAATCACGAATTAATTAATTATTAAAATAAATCTATCTATATATATATATATATATATATATATATATGTGTGTGTGTGTGTGTGTGTGTGTGTGTGTGTTTATATAAGAAAGGAATTATACTCTTGAAGTTCCTAGACAAAGATTACGTGAAAATTTAACAATAACACTGTGGGCTTTTAACATATTTTAACATCTAACATACCATCATCGGTAGACAGAAGAAAACTAGTTCACTGAATATATTAGTGGACTACGTAGGGAACATGGCTACTCCTTAGCACAATCCCGTACCAGTATTCTTTCCATTTTCTCTCCTATTAATTGAAAACGCTTCGTGTATGCCTGTCTTAGTATTCTATAGTGTAAGTATCTTCTTTTCCATTTTCTACCGCCTTATATATACGGACTGCCCAGAATCTCATGTATCAATTTTATTTGCTGACTACAGACAAACCGCTGGGCGAAAATTCACGACATTTTCATCACGGCATTTTGGAAATTCACGCAAAACACGGAACTGTACATAACTTTTGACTTATAGAATAAGGGGTTTCTAAATATTTTAACAATTCTCTTGTTAAAAAGGACTTTCCAATAAAAGATTTCGAGCGAACTATTGACTTTCGTAGTTGGGCTCTAACCTTGGCCTCAGTAATGACCATTAACCTTGAAACATAAAAGGTGCTGATTTTCTCAGCGCGTGTCCTAGAATCACATTAAATAACTTTTAATTCAATTTTACTTCGACTTCACATTTTTACGAAGTTTAACATTGAAGTTCGATAGGGAAAACACACATTTCTTACTTTTGAGCTTATTGGAAAATTATTATTACAATTTTTTGTGTCTGGACGCAACGAAACAAAACTTGCATGTACATGCTATGAAGTAACGCCCATCGATGTCTGTGTGGTCAGTAAATAAAATTGACATATGGACAGTCTCTGTATAAGGTGGTAAAAAAAATGAAAAGAAGGTACTTACATTATAGAATACCAAGACAGGCGTACACAAACATCACGAACATACTAGGTATTTAAAACAATGATTGTTTTAGGCATCATATATATATTCAATGTTTTACAGCATCTACAATATAAACAAATCAACATGCACATAACAATAAATATATTCCATTATTTGTCCCGATACAATGTAAGTGGTTGAGGATATGCGTTTTTCTTACACCAGGTATCATTCAAGAACTGATAATATTGTTTATACAATGACTTGATTATTCCGATATTTAAGTGGGAATAGTTTGTTTTAAGTGAAAGTTTAGCAAAATCGTTTTCACATGAAAGGAGAAAACATGGACGGAAAGACCTGTTACAGGACTGGTGCTAAGGAATCGCCAAGTTGCCATATATATTGAAACCACGGAGACACAGACACGCACACACACAAGTACTTTCCATATATATATATATATATATATATATATATATATATAGAGAGAGAGAGAGAGAGAGAGAGAGAGATACACAAAATCTTTGTTTAATTATCGTTTCAGAACCGAGCAAATAATTGCTTACTATATTCTAAAAAAGAATGTTATATATATAGTAATATAAATGTTACGTTATATAATATATATATGAAATGGGTTGAAGATTAGAGACAAGTTACACGTTGTTAAAAAAACAAATTTAGTGCTTTTTATGGATTTGAGGAATGGAAGAAGCATGGCAAAAGATTTAGTGGAGAATATGATGATGATATTTAGTTTGTGTGCTGCTCGTAGAGGAACACCAATTAAAAATAACTTGATAAAAACAAAATATTATAAATTTTGTGAGTGTTGTACATAAGTACAAAAGAAGGCTTTCTAAAGAATAAGGACTGGTAACCGTCATGAGTTTCGTTCACAGAATCATCTATTGCGAAGGCTTACGCTAAACTCTGCTGTACCTTACACAAATATAGACAGAGCCAAGGAAAAAAGAGAATTATGATTTCAGAACACTTCGAACTATGTTAAAAAAATAAAGAAATCTTGAATTAATTAATTAAATAAAAATGTATACTTAAAATATAGAATTTAATATTTGTTACAAATGTGTGTTTTTTTTTAAAAAAAAAAAACACTTGTTAAATTTATGATATGGACATAATTTTATTATGTGTTACTGCCAACTGTTAATACTTTGAAAATCTGCTTTTATTTATAGTACGATTTCTTGAATAGAAGTGAACGTTCAATGTATAAGACTAACATGTGTATACGTAACATATCATTTCTTTGTTAAATACTAATGAATATAGTCGGAAAGAAGTTTTTATTAAGAAAATCATCATACGAAGTATAATTGTAATACCGTCTACGAATTTAACAATTTTTAACATGTTCTGAGTTCTTCATAATGAATACTCAGTTTTTTTGTTGTTTTTTTTTTCATTTATATTTTTTTTTCTAATCCTTCTCTCAATATTGTGAACATGAATTTTAATGCAAAAAATTGGCATTCACATTTTCTTTTATCCTACGTTGCCTGTTCTTGCAGGACTGTTCTGTTGGTACCTACGTGTACAGAACAGGTAACACGGAAAAAGAACAAACACACACTATGAGCGCAAGCTTTTGTCGGTACAGCTAAAAATTTGAAAATTCATAGAAGAATTAAAAAGGAAAAAGTTACCTAGGCCGCCATTATGAGCGTGATGCAAACAGCATTAACTTTCTTAAATTTTTTAGATTAATTCTTTGCCTATTGAGAATTACCACCTATAAATTCGTTTATCGCGTATGGTGTCAAATTGTTACTATATTCTGTGTTACTAGCAAATAGAAAATTATTTTCTCCCAAAATACCTATAACATATTGCAATACATATAAATATCTGGAAATAAATTGTCATCAACTTGAAATATCCTAAACTATTTTGTGAAGGGACAGTTAAGAAAGAAAAGCATTCAGATCGTTTGTCTTATTAAATTCTTGTACAGTTTTGTATTATCATAATGAACAAAGCAAGGAAAGTATTTATATCAAGTTGAGCACAAATTAATGCAAATTAAAGTAATAACACTGTTATATATTTTTTCGCATCTATTTTAAGAGATACTAAGATAATCATTATTAAAAATGATTCAAAATCAAAAATTCTGCAGACTTTGCGTGATACCATTAGAGCAAAGTACAGAAATTTACGTGGATCTTATCGTTACAAGTGAAGAGGTAAATAAACAACACCTGTATCTATTTTAGGCATATTAACCCTTAAAATGACAGGTTAATTTCGTAACACGAAGTGACAAGGTGAGTCCATTGGACTAAATATATTTTTGTAAAGACATTGAACTATAGACCAATCTTTCCATAAATATTGTAGATTTGAAATTTTCCCATTGTGTCTAGAAATATATGGTGTTATTACGTTGGAACATATGGTAGAACACACACACAGACACACACTCATATGTATATATATATATATATATATATATATATACTCAAGGAAAAAACTGCGTAGGCAATTTAGGGGAAAACTAAGGATAATAAAAATTGGAGTACTTACATATGATAGTTCACGTAGTAGTTCTGTGGTGCCTCCAGATACTTTTGTTTGCCTGTGTGCATGTGTCCGTGCTTTATTCTCCTAGTCTGTGACGAATATGTATCATATATCGAGGAATGTGACTTTAGTGTTTGAGATGGACATTACTTTTGTAAACAACACCCTTACCACTTTCGTTCATATAAAACCAACCAATCACAGGCAATACTTATATATTCAAGTTCCCATTCTTACAACACCAAAGGGAGTTCCCCTTCTCCCTTGCCCTCAGAAGACAACGCCTGAATTCCGCCACCAACGCCACCGAAACCTATAACCAACGCCTCCAGGAGGCTCTAATCAACAGAGGATACCCACTTAACCTCCTAACCAAACAGATTCGACGTATAGCCACACACACTCCGCCAACCTGTATACTCCGTCCTCAATCACACAATTTCGTCCTAAACTTACCAAGATCAAACAAATTCTGCATTCTCAATTCCATATACTCCAATTTGAACCCGATACCAGATATGTCTTTCCCACCAAGCCAAGATTAGTTTTTCAGCTTCTTCCCAATCTTAGAAATATCTTAGTCCACACTAACCCTTCGTCCCATTTGCCTTCAGTTCCCACTCACAAATGTAACAGCGCTAGATGTAAAACCTGTCCTGTCCCATAATTATTACGTCTCCACTTATCTCGATCACCACAGTCGATGGAAACTTCACTCTACATCCCAAAGGAACTTGGCAAGTCTCAAATGTCATATATATGCAAGCCTGTATACTCTGCCCGGCATTCTGTGTGGGGGAAACAGGTGATCCTTTCAATCTACGTGTCAACAATCACCACCACTTTTCGGTCACCAACAGACCCGATTCGCAAGTGTCTACCTACACACAATTGCACAACACTGACTTCGATGACAATTTCCGTATAGGTATAATCCATACCCTATTCCCCATCACGAACACATCCACACGTCGTCTCTTTGAAGGAGCTTTTATTCAAGGTTTGACAGCAAAACTGAAACCTGGTCTCAACCTGCAATAACTTCTTCCTTACTTCTCTCCACGTCTACACCCACACTTCCCCTCCATCCCTTCCCATTCACTTTCAGTTATTCTTTAGCTTTTCATATACTGACTCACACTTTTTTGTGATTGACTCGGCAACCTACTTTCTTTTCATTGCGTTTCCTAAGCTATATTGCAAACTCTCCGACGGCGCTTTCTACACTGTATTCCACTTTCCTCACTAAGTTTCCCCTTACTGACTCCCAGTTTTTATTATTAACTATAGTACCAAGCTCAATTTTCAACACAAAATACATTTCTAAAACTCTTTTGCTATCAGCGCTTGCGCAAGCGCAGGATGTAGTCAATTGTTTTTGATGTGTAAGTCTGCCATTTTGTCTTTCTGCACCTGTACCTCCAATTGCGCACCTGTGTTCAGTGAACATTTTTCTTCTGTAGAACTGAGGATGGCTAATGCTGACAATTTTAAGTGACTTTACAGTCTATATTGTGAAATGTGTAATTGTGCAGATGATCTTCGTCAAGGTACTACGTACAATACAATTGATTACTCCTCTCTTCGAATTTCACCTATTATATTGCCTATCCGGCCATGTAAGTATTCTTTTCTCTACCTTTTTTACCATCTTATATATATACATATCTGGTCAGCGTGGGAGCAGTAGATCAACTCCTCCCTCTGGGGAGAGACCTCATCCAGTAGTGAATTGAATATGGCTGTGATTTATTATAACAAAGGAAAGTCGGAAGGGCAATTTAAGGTAAATTTACGATAAAAAGAAGGAATTCAGTTATAGCTTATTTGTTCTATATGAGAACACACACATACAATAATATAAACAGACGACTTCATTATTTCGGACTATAAATCTATAGTCTTAACTGGAGAAGAAATGACTAACACAAGCAGGTTGAATAAAAGGTTAAGATGATAGTGGCACCTCGTAGCGGACGACACATCAAGCTTGGAGAACAATTGACTGCGGTATAACGTGTAGATTTCAGGAGCTTGGAATAATTGACAACTGTATTGCGTGTAAGCTCGGGAGGGAATTAATATGAGAACACACACACACACAATAATATACACGACTTCGGTATTTCGGACTATAAAGTCCGTGTTTGTCATTTCTTCTCCAGTCAAGTCTACGAACTTTATAGTTCGAAATATCGAAGTCGTCTGCGTATATTATTTTGTGTGTGTATGTGTTTTTCCCCAGCTATAATTCCCCTACTGAACGCATTTCTGCTCTTGTTGACTCCTTCCTTCAAACACATGTTCAAGCGCGGTCTGCCTACATACGCTATACCTACCACTTCTTAGCAATCATCCGTAAATTCCCGCCTCTCCCTTCTGACATATTGCTTTGTATAATAGATGTGACTTTCTTGAATATCAACATTTCTCATGCAAATGGCTTAGCAGCTTTGGAACTCTTCCTTAATCAGAGACTCAAACCTCATATCCCAACCACAACTTGTTCCTTCTTAAGCTGTCCGACCTAGTTCTCACGTGTAACAACTTTACCTTTGATGACAAACACTACCTTTAGATCCGAGGCGCAGCCATGAGTATCAAATCTAAGTTCTTCCGAGCAGAGGATTTTACGCGAGTTTCCGTCTATTACATTAGGCTAATGCTGGTATGATCTCTTCAGACTAGGCTCAGGAATTTTCACTCTCAGTCTCCTGCCTTGTCTGGGCAAGAATGGCACTTTCTTATGCTAATCTGTTTATGGACAAGCTCGATCATGATTTCCTGCAAACTCAACCTTTGACCTCTCTATTCTTGGACGATATAATGTTGCTAAGGACTCATGGTGAAACCAGTCTCAAGACATTCCTAGAACAATTGAACCATTTCCGTGTTCTTTAGTTCACTTGGTCCATTTTTAACAAAAGAGTCACATTCCTTGACGTGGAAATCACTTTAGAAAGCAACACTCTCAATACTTCCGTTCACATAAAGCCTACAAACCATATGGAGTATTTACACAACTCAAGTTCCCACTCTTACCACACCAAGAAAGCGATTGTTATCTCCCTTGCCCTCAGAGGACAACGCCTGAATTCCACCACCTCTGCTACTGAAACTTACAACCAACGCCTCCACGAGGCTCTAGTCAAACGAGGCTACCCATCTAACCTTGTAACCAAACAGATTCGCCGTGAATTCTCACACATTCAACTGACTCAAACGTCCAAAACTAATCATAACCCACCGGTTCTATACACCCAGTTCCATCCTAAACTAACATAACTAAACTAAGATCAAAGAAATCATACACTCTCATTTCCACATTCTCCAATCTGACTTAGACACAACATCAGTATTTCTCACCGAACCTAGGTATCAACTATCGTCACTTTTGCACTATCAACAAACCGGATGTCCCTGTCTCCTTACACACAACACCAATTTTGTCTATCTTTCCTGGTTGCCATAATACAAATTTTGGCCTCCACGACCAGCACCTCAACACGCTGTCTGTGTTAGGGGGTCTTTATTCAGACTTTGAGCGCAAAAATGTAGCTTGGCCTTAACATTCAATAACTCAAAACCTCATTTGCTCTTCATATTCAACACATTTTCTTCCACGATCTATTCCCGAACTTACACGCAATACAGTTGTCAATTTATCCAATCTCCTGAAATCTACACGCTATAAGGCAGTCAATTGTTCTCCAAGTTTGATGCGTCGTCCGCTACGTGGTGCCATTGTCGTCTTAGCCTCTTATTCAATCTGCACTGTTCGTCATTTCTATTCCAGTCAAGACTATATCTGTCTTTATAGTTCGAAATATCAAAGTCATCTGTGTAGATTATTGTGTGTGTGTGTGTGTGTGTTCTCATATGGGACAAGTAAGTAAATGCCTCCCTTTTTATCGTTAAATCATTTTTAGAGAGAGAGAGAAAGATTTTTAACGATTAAAATTGTTATCAATCTATAATCTACCAAATTTCATCCCATGTTTGCCCGGTTTTGAACGTAAAACACCATTATTGTGGTTTTTCTATCAAACCGAATAAATATATACTTTTTGAATCGAACGTTACTCTTTGGAACTCTGAAACTTGGGAGTTTATAGTTTTTACCCCAAAATGGATCAACACACATAAGCAGACTGATTCAGAAATACTAAGAAACACTTCATTGGAGTTTCATCAGTGGGTTTCTACTCTTGTTTCAGGTTACAGTTTCTGAATTGATGGTCTCCTTCCTTTACTATAGACTTCGATACATAGTCAGTCATGAATTAAAAGAAAACACCCAATGAATCAGTGTTCTTGTTCAAGAAAAAGAGCTTTTTTGAGCTTCTGTTTTAATATTATGAACTCTTTCCTTCTGATAGCGAAGGGGCGATCATTTAATCTCAGTTCCACCATTTCCGTAGAAAACTTGAGAATCATTCAGTGTGTTTGTGACCTGTAAATGTTTACTTTTAGAATCACTTCCATTGTTTTTTATTCACTACACAAAACACCGTCATCAATGCCCAGTGCCTTCACTATATCTCTGCAGTATGCAAAATACATGAGCATCCAGAACTCTGAGCCTACACTCGAATTAGAAATAAGATCATAAAGATTGTAGATAAAATTTTACTCAGACAATTTTGAAATAATTTCAATAAATACCTCCGAGTCCGTTGGACTCATTACTTTATGATACGTTTTCACAAAACAATTTCTATTTACCATAATAATGATTCAATTAATACAATTTATCCGCGGTTCTATGACACACATGTTAAGCATAGCACAACTTTTGGGTGACATCTATCTTGCATATAGTGAACTAATAAATTAAGTTACATTTCAGGATCTGCCCAATGGGTTTACCTTGTCATTTTTAGAGTTAATTAATTTCAATTACTCTTTATTATTATGTAAGTAAAAAAGACATAATTCTATACGTGGACCACTGGCTGATTTTATTAACAAGACAGTAACTATTAACTGTACTTATAGACTGTGCTAAATTTACAGAGTTGTTGAAAATTAGTGATAGGTTGAAGAAAATTTAAAAAAAATATTGTGTTAAACATATCACATTCTATTTCTGCATTAATTCAGCAGAAAATACTAAATTTTGCTTTGGAATATAAATAAAACCAAAGTGAAAATTTCATACAATTTATTCCCGTCTATACTTTTTTTGTCTGTGATGCCAACCAAAACTTCCATCATGTTGTTGTTTATTAATTCGGAGTCTCTTCCGTGTGTTTAAGTTACTTCTAGATATTATTAAAATAATATTATATAAATATCTATATGTATGAACTGCTAAGAAAGAACTATAATAGTTATAGTTATAAAGTATTTTTATATTCTCGCACAGCAAAAAATAAAAAATATGTACAGCAAAATATATTTACCTACAATTGTTTAATTCTATTCATTATAATAAATCCATTATTAACTACGAGAAATCTTGTTCAACGTACAAATAGTACAAAATAGATATATCACAAATATTCTTAAACAGAAATTTCGTAAGTTATTCACAATAGATGATTCAAGCGACAGTGTTATGTACTTGTGTGCTTACTAGATTTTCTACTGAAAAGATAAACTCTGTACATCAAAGACAATTTATAAAAGAGCCATGCAGTTATATAAAATGTGTATTATATGTGGTGCTACATCTTCCCAATGTTGCAAAGTTAAATTTGAAGTTTAAAAAAAAATTGAAAAAACATATGCATTAATTTTTAATGTCTTGTTGTTCCACATTAGT
>JAGDQP010021045.1:1474-32331 GCA_022664845.1 Lepisma saccharinum | reverse complement strand
TTTTTTTTTTTGTAGTGAAAGGTCTAATGAGATATTTTAATTTAATTTCAATCAGAAAAAAAGCAAAAATAAAAATGTTCCTCAGGCAGAAGGTTTAGGCAAATTTTGAAGCAGTGTTGATGATATTGTATGCTAAGTATTCCACAATATTATGCATTTAAATATTTCATCTGAATGAATGAATGAATTTATGGCATCTATGACTCAGACCGACATGTTGTCTGAGCAACACGTTTTGATGCTTTTAATTTTGGGTGAATATATAGATATAAAAATCTTCTTGGCTACAGTTGTAGCGTTCTGATTAATAATGGAAAAGTTAAGAGCACGAGCTCTGATTGGTTATCTTAGAATCGCACCTGATGCGTTTCGTCATTGAATTCGATTGCTAATAGTACCAGGAACATTCGTCATCCATTGGGAAGAGAACGGAAAATGTTAGGAATATGAATCTAGGAACAGAATTAGCAGGTAGAGAAAATTCCCTTTATTTCTCAGTAAATATCACCATATATATCGTCGACTTACAGTATAACACGTTAAGTTAAAAAAAAAAAAATGCGATTTTGAGTTAATGTGGTTTTCTAGACTGAAGGTGTGCATCTTTCCATTGGTGAAAAACAATAGTATAGATTGTCAATAAATGTGTGCTTATTAGGCGTATGCATGAACAAGAGTCTATGTGCCATGTTAAAAGATATCACATAGGCTTTTGTTCGTGCACACGCCTCAGTTTAGGAAATCCATCAATTTATGATTTATTTTTCATCATTATTAGTTGTCATAGCAATACATAAATGCCATGAAAATAATCTTGTACACTTTACGTAAAAGGTGTAAATAAAAATATAATTCTGAATTATTTTTCCTGTGATTGTCTTTTAGCTGCAGAATTACAACTTCGTTTACCTTTATTTTCCCAAAACAATGTCTTTTGACTTAGTATGTGTAAGCCGACGATAAATAAGGCATTAAGTGCCATTCTTGTGATTTTTTTTTACAAAAAATAACAATATAACTTGTTAGACCTATATCGTTATATAATAGTTATATTCCAAAGACATTGTTTAGGCCTTCTATTGGATGTTTATAAATGGTGAGAGGTGTTGTTTTATATAAAAATATACTGAGTTTTCTCGTAAGTCAGACAATGGTACTTAGTACCTTATTCTGGGACTTAAGCAGAGGGGAAGTGAGGTGCTGAGGAGTATAGAATCCCCCCTCCGAAATTAAGATTTTTGTTGAAAATATTATCATTTTTGGCAAAATGATATACATTTTACGTAAATTTCACACCGTGCCAGACCTCGGACCCACCCCTCGAAGGCGCTGAACCTCCCAAAACCAATTTCTAAGTACGTGCCTCGGCCCTTATTTATTTAAAGTCTTTTATATATATGACTCAAAAACTGTTTTTTGTAATAACAAACAAAATGAAGATTTCTCGATGAATCACATTAAAATTACGTTTCTAAGATATATTTTCGTATAATATCGTAGATATTAGATGTTAAATGTGATGTCATCAGGTCTACAGTGTTGTCGACCTCTTATATGATATATTCTGTGTTTTCTAAATAGTACTAGGTCGTTTTGTTAGATACTGCCTACACAGTAGCCATAATAAACACCACAATACAACACACACACAAAAATATCTTCAAACATATCGATGACGTAGAACTGAATTGTTAAAAATGAACTTTTCAGCTTCTTTCTTTGGTCTAGTACGGAGATTTACCCGCGAATTCGTCTGTCGAATTATCAAACACTGTATATATCGAAGCGGTCTGTGCAGATACCTCTACCTCAAATCAAACTCAAGCCCATATGTATATAAACAGTTAGAACTAAGCTACTACAATAAATACAAGCATTTGAATTGCAACTTGTCTTCCCGGAAGATTATTCCTGGATATTAAATCCTTTCAGCATAGTCCTGGTATTCCAATAAATATGTGATAGGCTGGTTTAGAGATGCCAGCGCTTTACCCACCTCCATCTCTGCATATTGTATGCTTCACGTCATACATCACACGCATACATTCACGCCCTCAATCTCATCCTTATAAATATTGCACAGTAACATTACCATATCAAAACCGTTGCTCATTTTTCTCTTCCTCCAGGGGAGATTGAATGTCACACTCAGTGAATTTCAAAACAGGGCTGCAGACGCATCGCCCATCATTGACAGATTCAGCCATTGTTACACATTGCCATTCTTAAAGACGTTGTGTATAGGAAACCGTTTTCATATGCAGTTAATCATCTTTTTCCTAATGACAAAGAACTAGTTTGAAGAATTAAGGAATTTTAATGAATATATTTTGTGTTTTACTTGCATTACGCGTATTTCTGTAGAAAGGAATTCGTTAGTACTTTACTTTAGTGCCAAAGTGGAAATAACACATCCGATATTGATGTTCAATCTATAGTGATAAATCTTTAGTTGTTTTAAGTGTAACTTGTGTAGACGAAAAAAATACAAAACAGATCTCCATTACATAATAAAAATGTTTCTTTCTATTATCTTTCCGAAACGGTTATTTCCCGATTAAGTCACTTTCGCACGTAGTTGTTATGCATGTTGTAGAGCCACAGTGAACATATACCCTTTAAGTAAATATTGAAGAAGGCCGTAAGTGTACTAGATTTTCATGTAACTTACATCCTTATGTCTTGTAACTTACGATATTATTTAAGTTTTAGTTTCCCATAAAATCAGATAAAATGTAAGTGCAGCATCTTCCTTTTGACAGCATAAACAGTACCATTCTAACTCAGAAGCCAGAAAACACAAACATCTGTAATTCATCCTGATAGTCAAGCTGGTTCAATATAGTTCTTCACCACATTCATATTTTGCTCTCTTTTTTTCACATTCACATTTTAGACGCTTCAAACCTTCTTCCTGTACTCTGTGGTATTTAAGTTTATGGGTTTGTGGTAGCAAAATATCGTAATACTACTTCTTTTTATTACTTACTCTTCGTCAAGAGAAAATACTTCTTTCTCATGAATCACTCTTTTGTTGTTCTCTTTTCTTGATCTTTATTGTATGGCATACTTTATATATTCATATTTAAGTGTTTGAAGAGGAATTATAATCCTTGTTCTGCAATTCTTGATATTTTCTGTACTTTCTTTTATTCCATTTTATTCATTTTCTTAGACATTTTTTTACTCCATTTGTTCACTTTACAACTTTTTAACATCTGAACGGTCTCTTAATTAGACTACACCCTGGTCTTATTGGACCTCATGAAGGATAATCTCAAATCATTAGGCAATAAGGCTAAAACTCGAACGATAAGATGGGAAATACATTGGATGGAACATAATTACTATAACATGAACTCTTCCATGTAAAGTGGAAAGTAGAAGACTGCGCAACGTTATTTGTGATGCCTACTGTAAACAAATTTTCATTCTCCTTATTATATTGTGGAAACATTTTACCGTAAACTATTCATACGCAACACAGTCATCAACATTTTAAGTTCCTGAGTAAATTTTGGGCCAACATTTATAACCTTTCTTGTGACAAAAGTTTAGGTAATAATCACTGCACATATGAAGGAATGAATATCAAGAACTTTTAGCGTGAACGGATTTATCGGGAAGATGAAAGTCTTTTACCTTTGAGAAAACTCTACCAACTTTTGTCTATAAAAATAACGAAAGGAAGCTTTATTTTGGAGAAAATAAACAAAATACAGCAGAGTGAAAGATAGAAAGAAAACTGTCTTGCAACTTGGAAGCAACGAAACAGTAATGTGCAGAATGCCATTGGTAGAGAAAGGACCTTAACCACTCCTTTTTTCTCTTGTGAAGACTTCGGTAACCGCAAATGACCGACAGAAGATAAGAATGTTGTAGGTTTCTCCTTATCTTCCTCTTCCAAAAACCATTTCCTGTCTTCAGCTATGAAATTGGTTTCGGAGTGAGGAGTGGAGAAGAGGGAGAGGATCTCTTATTGCTTTTTCATCTGCGGAGACGACGAAGAGTATTCTTGCTTCTTCTCACAGCGACGATAACTCTCATAAAGGTTTTAGTATCGCACCGAACTCCTCAATATGCCCGTCATCAGAGTCTAGTTTATGGCAAGCTGAGACACGCGATAGGCTCTGATGTATTCGGAAATGGCGATATTAGAACTGTATTCAATAAGGGTGTAAAAATGAGGCGAAAGGGAGAGCTGAAGGGAAACACAGGTGGAGGGGATAATTCCGTTGCTCTGCGACTGAACGCTTAAGATAAGCTCAGCCCAGCCGTGGATCGTGAGCGGATGAGCTTGACAACGAAGTTAGCCCTCTCCTTTCTGTTCTCACACCGAAATCATTCCAGCACCACCCTCAAGACTAATCGGGATGTATAAAATGTTTTACCATATTAAAAGAATAAGTCTTTTGTCTGCGATAATATCGTTAAGGAGGTTTAAAGAAAGGAACTACAAGAAAAACAGAAAGTTGTGTTATTTTAAGTGATAAGAGCGAAACTTTCTGAAACTATACAATCACAATCTGTCATTAACAGTCGAGGAAAATTATGAAACATTGATTCGTCTTATCGGGAAGTAGGGAAATCTACTTGGTTGTTGAAAGAAGTAATACAAAGTAGCAAAGATTTAGGAGATGGCTCCGTAGTATAGTGGTTAGCCTCACATAACAACTATGTGTTATTTTTCTGTACATAGTTACTGAGAGAAACGAAACATCTATTATCTAATCATGTCAATCAATATTTCGATTTAATCAATGACCGATTTAAAATCATTTCCCGATATAAGGAATATGTGTGTGCCAACGAGATTTCCATATACATAATATTCAGTTTCCAAAGATTCCATGATATGAACGACATTCCATTTCCAACAGTTGTTCGATATGGATAATATGTAACAATGGAGTTACGATACGCAAATTACCCTTCTATTCTCCAGCGTTATCGATGTTCAGTGTGGAAATTGGAAACCACAAAGTCCTAAAGACCAAGCTCAAGTCACGTAATCGTATTTTTTAATAAAAGTGTGTTTTGCCATCGGAAAATGTTTATATCATTAAGCATATTGAGAACAAACAAACATTTTCAGTCTTAGACCTGCTAATATGTTCGCAGCATGTAACACTGCATTTTGTGCTCAACATATGATGTTTATAATTACACATGAATACCAAATATCCAATAAATTGCTACAGTGCCATTCAAAAGAAAAATATATCAAGTTGCCAACGCCGACAACCAGATGATATATTTTTTTTTAGATTTACTTAAGTTATCAGGTTTTCCTACCTCCAAAGTAGTTCGGATGTGGGTTAAAAATCAATTTTAAGATTTGCTCTTCACAATCACCTGCCACGAGCATAGTTAAGTAAAAGCGTGCAGTTTAAAACTATTTACAATTTGCGTAAGTATTTCTAGTGTGTTATATCTTACGCTACACCTTTTACTTAAACGTTTCTGTGGGATAGTGCTATCATATTCTCTATTAATGAAGCAGATGAATACTTATTATATATTATATATTATTATTATACTTTCTATTTGAGTATTTTTTATACTAAAATACAAAAAAGTAGATAAAGAAACTTCAAATCTTTTGCATTCAAAAATAAAACTCAAAACAAAATTGAATTAAATATGTACGACTGTGGTTTCCAACTCTAGCTATTTCAAGAACCAGAAGTTTGCTTTATTTTAGTCTGAAAACCAGACATGTAACACATTAAGTATAATTACAGCACTGTCTTTCTATTATCCTAAGCACATTTTAAGTTAGAGGGCCATAGGAAGTACATGCTGTTTGTTATAATGCCAAATGTCTAGTATAGCCTAACAAGAAAACTCTATCCAGCGGAGAGCCTGTAACAAAAATAACGGCAAAGGCAACCTACAGAAAGTCATCCAGAACAGCGCGTCGAGTTCACAAAAATGTGAAGACATTCTATTTCCACATTCTACGTAACTAATGTCGTTTAGATATCTTAAATGTTGACAACAAAATGCAATGAAAGCAAAACATTTTTTGGTGCGATTTGTAGATGTGGGCCTGTTGGTATGAAGTTAGCAGACCCATAATGGTTTTGTAAAAATTAGACATTATGTTTGGAGCACTAACTTCAATTTTTGCGGCATTAACAAGCACTAACGATACGTGAAATAGAAGTTGGGGTCTGCTGGAGGTGGCCTGTCAAGTTCATGGACATCAAACCTTACATTTCAAGTAAAATATAGGGCTTAAATTATCATAGATAATTATGTAGTGTATACCAAAGATAGCTGAACATCAAACTATTAAGAAATAGATTCCCAGTAGCTTAAAAATACTAATTTCAGGATTAATAATTTATTTTTAATATGTCATGTTTCATCTAGTATCCACTTGATGTTTAATACATCTGCGTAAATGAAATTATGGCTAAAGATAAGAAAACGTAATGATATACGTAAGATAAATATTCTGTGTTATGATAAACACAACATAGTGCTCCAAGTGATATTCTCATTAGTGATTCAGGAGAAAAAGTGCAATTCGGTCCAAAATAGTTAGAAATGTAAGCCACCCTTACAAAGTACTCTATTCTTGCAGCAAAAAAATTCACCATAGTATTTCCAAATATGTAAATATTGGGTAAGTGCAAAACTTCTACCCGTTCACAGGTTAGTGGAGCACTGACGTCACAGACAGTACGTGAATCTTAAGTCGGACAAGAATTAGTATAGTCACAGACACAGGCAGTGATTGCGGACGAGCAGAGAGGGACATCGTATCATGTCGATGAAACTGAGAAAAATAAGGAGCACATCAGACACTGGTTACTTTTTGAGTTCAATAAATTCAGCAATCTACGAAATATTTGGCAAGTGTATGGGGGGGGAAGATGCAGTTGACGGTAGCAGATGTCCGTGATTTAAAAACTCAGGGACAGAGATAGAAGCTGTTAAGATCAACCACGTTTTGGACCTCCGTGATTTCTGAAGAGGATCTCTATGAAGCCATACCAAACAGCCCGAATCCAACTGTAAAGAAATCACCAGAAATCTTCCAGGTACAAAGAACAACAGTGTTAAAAGACGGTTAGAATCGCTTAATTTTACCATCAAGTTTGATCGTTCGGTCCCACATCAGCTGAGTACATCTCAAAGAAAAGGGTGCGTCATGACCTGTGCTTCCTTGCGTCCCTGTGCAAAAATGACTGTTTTTTTACACGCATTGTCACGGATGTTGAGAAGTGGTTTCTGTTCGAGACAGTAAAACGTTAAAAGATTGTGTCACGTTTTTGTACTGCCTCCATCGACATCCAAACCAGAAAGGATGTCAAAGGTTAATTCCCTGAAATGTCCTGGATATCCAGTTGGATATATTGCGAGCAGCGCACAGTGGTAGGAATTCTCAAAAATGCTGTCGAAAATATAATTTTTGGAAAAGTGTCTAAAAGCAGTAAAAAGGTGAATTGTAATCTAGAGTCAAGTCTGTAGACCGATTTTGAGTCATACGCGTTCAAGAGGGTTAATTTGCTGGACGAAATGGAATATAAGGTAGAAATTGGAATCATGAACAACGCAACGTCTAGTGTGTAATTGTTCAAATAATTACTACAAGAAAGTAATTGTGAAATATAATTTGATGTAAAGATCACGCTGGGCTATAATCTAGTAGGTGAAAGAAAATAGAAGACATAGTATGTCAATTATAAACATTGTTCACAAGATTAAGCAATAGGTAATAATAACACTGTAATAGTTAATGGGAATTTGAATTTAAAAACCTGAGTTGCTTGCTTCTACATTATCATCATTATCACAATTATATTTGCAAAGAACTATGTTGTTGTACTCTGTGACAAAGAAGTTGATAAGGGAGCAATACTTGAATGTTGAACACATCGTTAAATATGAAGCAACAGAGAATACAATTGTTAATTACAATTGCCAAAGTCTGATGTACTCTCTTCTGCTTCTTCTGTACTACCAACACGATTTTTAAAACGCACATCTTATCCCTGTCTAGTTTGAAATTTCAAGAGTCCATAAAGTTCTATAAAAAAATCTGGAGAATTTAGAAAATCTTTCGGGTGTCACTTGTTCTTAGAAGATGACGTCAGTGAATCTGAAGATCAATAACCTATTGAAAATATCACGATTAGTTTGCGTTTGGGATGATTTTCTGGCAAAATATTCTCTGTACTTTCGAATGTCTTTATTTGTTACCTCTTGGATTTCCCAAAAGTTTGCCCAGTAAGAAGTCTAGCGGATGAAATTATTAAATGCTCGTTGATCAATATATTTTGTGGGCACTTACAGGCATGTAAAGCCATCCATATTCTCTGACATATAATGTTGTTACTTATGCAGCGCATCTTTTAAATGCTTTTTCGTGTATTTGTTCGCCCCATTAAAGTTCTCGTAGAATTAAATAACATTTATGAATCAGTTCTGAAATGTTCTTGGCTTCTGCAGATCCAACCCGCCTGAGCCAAAGACGCTAAAAGGCCATCAATAAATTAAAATTCCGGAGATAAAGATCTGATCAAATTCCGCAGATCTGAATGTTTAAAAATGTTCTAGACGTATATATCATCATTACCTTTTCCCCTCTCTTTGTTGTAGTAGTTCGACAAGCAAACCTAAACGTTTACTGAAATGATCCTGCGTTTGTTTCTTTCGACTTACATTTTTATCATGCTTTAGTGCAACTCTTTTCATATTGAGGCGAAGAGCAATATGTAAAAGAAACTAAAAGATACGAACCCAAGTATGGAGTACTAACATTCCGTAATGGAGTGTATCTGTATTGGCACGGAAATTAATTATCGTCTCAATGTTGTTCATTTGCAGCAATGATTCCTAATTTTTCCTGCAAACGTTGGTGTAGTCATTGTTGCTCCATAAATTAATTTCGCTGCGTTTCTGTGACTTTAAGATCGCCAATGCGTGTGTGCTGGGAAACATAGTCCAGAGGCAGATTCTAATTCCTGAATATGTTTAATTTACGCATTGCGTTCACTACTTTCTTGAAACTGCAGTGGTATACGATCTTTTTTGTAACGCACGTGATGTACTAAATTCAGCTCTGCCAGGAGCAGCTACTAATTCACCTTCCGATTCTAACCACTGCTTATTTTTTTTTAAAAAATATTCTCTAGTTCTCAACCACTTACCAAATTTAGCAAACTAGATTGCTCATTTTAAGAAATTCCGCAGTCTCTTTACCTTAATTCTCCTTGACTAAGCTAGATACATACTTAATAGGATGATTGATATACAATACGGACCCGTTTTCCTGTTTCTCATACAAAATGTCAAATATTATTCTGTTCATTACCTAGACCCTAATTTTTCAATATTGCATTTACGTTTATTTCTTCCCGAACATTCTAACATTTTTATCTCTTTCACAACGATGGGCAAAGGTGGGCAAAAGTTCTTTCAGACAAAACATGTTTTCACAAAAGGTTTCATAGCGGGATAATGTGGATTTTTTTTCCGTAGCTCTACATACACATTGGTACCTACGCACAAACATTTCAGAATACATGCAAAACATATCATGTTCCGATTCTAATATTATTACTCTTACATAGTCCCTAAGTGTGCTCTGTTATACAGATAAAACAGCAGCACACATTTCTTGTACCACTTAAAACCACTGTTTGCAATGGCACAGCCGCCGCTTATTTTCGCGCACCAAGCGCAACGACAACTACTCCTCTTATCAATGCAGCTAGTATGCATTACACTTTATGAGACATGACACAAGGAAACCAAAATATAAAAACACGAGTTGATAACCAACTAGCTAAACAAGAACCTCTAGAAGAACGCTTCTTCCCTGCCCACACACAGACACGGTCCTTATTATAGACAAAACCAAATTAAGTGCACGGAACACCTAGCAGAATTGGGATAATAATGTAAGAAGAAACATACGTCAATGACTCTTACAATAGGGAGTCCAACCAATCCTGTCTCCTGAAGAAATCTAAATCAAAACATTGTATTGACCCACTAACATCTGACTTCCTACCAAAAATAGAAAATTAACACTAAACTTGTATTCCAGCATAAATGGTACAAGAACACGGAATTGTTGCAAAACACTACAAATCAAAATATTCCACCCAGCAGCTACAACACGTAGGTAGAGATTCTAATATGTAAAACCACATTAGATATAGAAACAGGAATTTTGTTATAGAGAAGAGACACAGTTACGGGAGTCCTGTAACCTGTGCCAATACCAATAAATAAACATTGCCCCAAAGACCTATACTGGAATACCACCTTGTGAATACAAATTAGGAATACCCCAAGACAAAACCACGCAAGTGAAGAAAACAGCGAAACATTGGCCTACTTTAGGACCAAAAATAACAGATGAGAAACCCCACTGTTAGAAGGAGACCCAGACACACACACAATCAAATACAACAACTGAACAAAGAAAACAAGAAGCGACCAAACCGAGTTGAACTGGTGTGAAAAGAAACTTACACACAAGCATGAAATATGAATATAAAGAAGATACTACTCAAAAGAAAATTGAAGCATCAGCTAGTCCGGTCAGCTCTATGATACAGTAAGTAATCGTCCAAAGAAATTGTTATATCAAAAGACAATAATTATGGAAAACCAAAAGATTATTTCTATGATGACTGAACCCACATAGAGTCTTTGAAACTCACTTAGGGAGATGTGTAAATATAATGTGTGGTGTACACAGAAACATATAAGCATATAAGTGTCTATATCCTAAACATAAAAAAAAACACGATAAACTCACAGCCACAGGCAGAGAACCAATACAATAAATATAATACATACATTGGATACTTAAACACTTCACTTTTCATGGAGAAAACGTATGTATGTGAGATATCCTTGAAATAGAGAATCAGTAAGCTGGTGTGAGTAGAAGGCTGAGCTCCAAGCCTCACTATTTTCCATAATAGTGTCTGAAAGCTTCCAACGTAACTTATATAATTTCTATTGATTTTTTATGGCATAAACACATACACTTGATATCAACATTTTAATTATCGGTCTTCTTGTATTCGAATTACAGTAAGGAGTCGGTATGAACGCCATTTTCCAAACTGGCGGTGATTTTTAGATAATGGTATACCTTCATAACCAATTATCTTGGTTCACATGACTGAGATACATGAAATTATGTTAGATTTATATCTTTGTTAGGTCTCTAGCACGTTTTATTTGGATATTTTATGGTATTTGGGGGTTACCAGGCGGCCATTTTGAATTACGTGATTACTGAAAATGTGGGGGATGACAAGTGACCACCCAAGATTTTTATGCTCCTTACACATCCAATTAACCAATACAACAATAATTTGCTCCCTGCAATTACTTGTACATGGTAACTGTTGCTGGCCTCAAGATTATAACCAGCACAGTGCAGAGTATTCTGATGCAACCGTTGACGTCAAGTTCAGTATTTACCGCTATACAGTTCGATGCGATTTGAAAAATATAAAATCCAATGCTGGTGGTAAATCTACGCCTAATTTTTTCTTCCCTGTCAACTTTACAACCTAACTTTAGGACAAAAAAAATACGAATTTTACCCTTCAGAGTCACTTCACAAGCATCGTTTGTAAGTACACCATGTATAGTTTTAAGGACATTCAGGACTACTTGTGTCTTCATCTCTAATCGAACTTGACTGCAATATGAGGGAGAAAACACATAAATAAAATTAATACTTCCAGCATTTCTCCTCTTCCTTCTACGATCACCACCACCAACACTACTACTACTACTAATAATAATAGTAATAGCTACTGTTATTAACAATAATAAAAGGTAAAGGCAAAGCTTTTTCCCTTTGCGATAGGCACGCACCATGATCGGCGTAGAATTTTGAATTTTAATTTTATTTATGGCCTTTAGGCATCTAAGGCTCTCGACGTATGGTACGGACTGAAGTGGGATGATCAGTGCTATGCTCGACCGTCTTTACTTTCCCAACGTGCCCAGGAGTACCAAGGACACTCTGGTACTCAATTTTATAGGAGGCTGAGTGCACCTCATAGTGCCAGGCATGGAACACCAAGAGAAAAGTCTCCATAATAATAATACTGATATAGCTGTTACGCCCTGCGGCAGGTCAATAATCCACAAATTCCTGGCTGAGATGAACGTTACGGAAGAAGATGCCATAAGAACAAGATGAACAATTTAAATTGGTCTTCCAACCATTTGTGTCTCCATTGGGTATCGAACCTGGGCCCCTTAATTAAGAAGCGACGGGCATAACCACCCATTCATCGTCAACACCAATTAACCCGTACTAAATTATATTATTTACTGTTTATGTATATTTAGATTTCGCCGAATGTTATTGATAAGAGCGAGGAGATGCGGTGGATATTCATATCCTGCAATGAATCGGCGAGTTTCATATTGACGTGAGCCTCAGATGCCTAAGGACCTTAAAATAAAATCCAATTCATTTCAGATCTTGATGGCTGATTGATCTTAACATCACTACGGACACATGTCAAGTAGCGTGTTTACCTCTTGGTTTGTAGGAAACTTCTGACAATATAGCACGTATCTAGTATAACGAATCTTTGAGCTGAGTACAAGATGTTTGATATTGAGGTCTTGTACTTGATCCGTTGCTGATTTGGGGACAATACCAGTTGTCGATAAAACTATGGAAATGCCAAATTGAGTTTCCACGTTTGTTTTATTTCGGAGGTCAATTCCAACTATTTGTTTATTTTTGTCGTGTGCTTTGTTTGTACGCGATTGTTATGGTTTAGAGGAATTGCGATGTATATGATGAGACCATATTTGTTTGTTTTTATAAAACAGATAAGTGCCTGGCCTATTTGCTTTGATTGCTTTGACCGTTATTTCGCGTTCCTAATATAATTTGTATCTATCATTCTCCGATATTTCCCTAGAGATGTAAAGTTGAAGTAGTTTTTGTTGTTTTCTTTGAGGTTACTGTTTTTCGCTATGTGCTACATTCTTATGTCTATTAGTATAATCGAAGTTAGCGAGTGTGACAAATGTGTTCCATGGTATCATTGTTCAAGTTACACCTGCTGCACATGTCTTTGATTGCTTCCTTAAGGACATGTTTCCTGTAGTTTCTTATAAAGATGATCCTGACTTGGATTTTCATCATGAATCCTAATGTTTCACTGTATATGTTTCCTTGTTTTAATTGTATATTTGAGGCGTCTATGTCGACTATCAAAGGCATCTGTTTAGCATCCCTATCATGAAGCTCTTTCTGTTTCCAGTTTGTCATTTTGAGCTCTTCTTCGTTATTATTTTCCGTTCTATAGTTTTCATTTTAAACCTTTAGTGATGTGCTATTTACATCTATTTCACAGATAACTTTCAACATTCAACTTTAATTTTTTTGTAATTATACAGGATTATGAATAAGAGATTATGAATAAGAGTGAGACGTAATTGTTTTATAGCTAGAATTCTCATGCCTCGTAGGTTGGGTGGTAGAGTGATTCCTTCTTTTACTGGCCTGACATGATGCATTCGATGTCTCGTCATATTGGCCCTGTTCTGTTTAGGCCTTCTAAGTCAATATCTATCCATATATTGACTCCGAATGAGTACATTAAGATTGGAATGGCATTATGTATTTATGACTTTGTTTTCAGGATAAGATTGAGTTTATCCTGGAATGTCCTTCTAAGTTCCTCTTTGATTTTGGATTGGCGGACGCCGCCGAATTAGTGAAATCCTAAGTATGTGTAGCTTTCCTCTTCTGTAAGTGCTTCAATATTTTATCATCATCTATTGTTATCTATCTTATATTGTTACTGTGGCTCTCATTAGGTACAACGTTTTATATTTTCCTATCCCGAAGTTCTTTTTGATTGATGTGCTAAATTTTGCGGTGATACTTAGAAGTTGGTTCGACTGTTCAGAGGACCTTGCGTATAGTTTTATGTCGTACATCCAAAAGAGATGATATACGTGTATTTCTCGTTGTTCAGTGTTTTGAGGGTGAATCCGTAGTTTGTACTTTTGAGTGTGCGACTTAGTGGGTTTAGGGTCATGCAAAACCATGGTGCACTGAAGGATTCTCCTTGGAATATGTTTTCTGATATTTGAATTAGTCTGGTTTTCAGGTTATGTGAACTTAATACATTCAACTACTCGTGTCAATGATTTTGCGCTGTTCTAGGAAATAATTTTCTAACATATCAGGAAAATCATTTACAGTAATGACAATGTATTTTCCTTTTCCAATATATTCTGAGAAAGTAAGTCGATTTTAAATAAGTTTGAAATAACACAAAATGGTTAAATGTAGTTTCACATCCTGCAATCTCGTAGAAACTAATTGCTCATTCACATGTTCAATCCAAGAAATTCTACAATGGTAAGGACCATGGTACACCTCACACAAGACGTCTGACGTCACAGAGACTCAAATCTAATACCTTCAAAGTACTTATCAGATATAATGATCGTAGACTGTGGGATATAGATTCAACATTAATATAACCACCATCACTACTACTACTACTACTACTACTACTACTACTACTACTACTACTACTACTACTACTACTACTAATAATAATAATTATTATTATTATTATTATTATTATAGGAAAAGAAGAAGAAGAATTAATAAGGTAGGTCAACGGTTGCCGAATAACAGGAAGGTTCAAATTACAGTTTTCTACATCATAAGATAGTCTGGCGAAATGGTTTAATGCTCACTATGTGAACGCAACAACGCTCACTATGTGAACGCGACGTAGGGTAAAACCTCATTAAAGTGTGTGAAATTTTTACCATGTAGACTATAAGCGCTCATTGATAGCGGAAGACAATTTCGGTAAGCTAAACACAAGGGCACCTGTTTCTAAGTCACCGATGAAACATGGAACGGATTCATTTAGTGGGCAAATAGCATAACCAAGATTGTATACTCTAAAAGAGCAAGAAGTTAAAACAAGTATATTTTGAAGCAGGAAACAAGAAATCATGCGTCATGAACTTGAAGTATACTTCTTGCTCTTTCTGATTATGAGACATACACATAAATAACAGTATCAAATTTAAGTATTTGACAACGTAATATTTAGCGTAGCGGCTAGAGGATAGCAAAATGTTAATGTGTAATTAATTTCTATGTCTTGTTTTAAAGTTCTTTCTTGCTTCCTCTCATCCTAATCCTTTTCCTTGAGTTTCTGTGTCTTGCTCTACTTCCTTGCTTTTTATCTATTTTTACTTTCCTTCTCTGTCCTTCACTATGACATGTTATCTTATTTCTTGCACATATCTCTTTGGAACCAAAAATGAACATTCTGGAACGTTCACACATTCTAATTCTAATAAAAGTGAATGAATTGAGATGGTAAATTTAACATAACTCGTTAGGGATGCATGCAAAACAACAGTATTTAATATATAACAGCCCCCAATCATTTATAAAAGTGCCCGGTTTTGACAGAAGTGAGTAGAAATAAAAGTCTTGACTGTATTCCTTAATTTATTTATTCTTACAGTAGCTTGCTTGCAACTAGTATGGAAACAGTTCAGCAGAAGTACAAGGAAACGATAAAGAAATGTCAAAGGGAAAGTGCAATCGACTCTCAAATGGAAGACCTTGGGACCAAATCCAGGAAGAAGAGTGAGATTTTCACTGTTCTTTAGTTAGAGACTTAGAGCAAGGGTGTGTGGGGATAGTACGTTTCCCTCGCTTCACGATGTGTAGAGTGAATTTACCTGACACGATGATCTGGAGTCGAGAAGGTTTCTCAGTCGCATAACCATTGAGAATGGACATGTCATCCATTTTGACAATATATTCAACTTGAATCAACGTTACAGCTGGAATAAAACTCGAAAACAAAGACAAGTACCGGTTTATATAAGCGCTCAATCAACATGTAAGCTAATCTGGTTTATAAAAATAATCTTCTATTTATTTCAACAGTATTACAGAAGAATTTACTTAAATTATTCTACGAAACAACAGACCCTACAAACTACATGTATAGACAATCCTTTTTAAATATGAAAGTTCCTTCATAAAAAACTACAACTAAGTATAAATACTAAAGACCTTTCTAATATTACATATTTTAGTTTTGCCTTTAGTTCTTTAAACGAAAATGCTGTATTTCTGAGAAAAAGTGCTTCCGTGTATTATCTTTTCTGACAGTGAGAGCAAAGCCTAATGAGTTTCATATCCTTTTCTGGGAATATCTGTTGGGCAAATTAAACCTGCTTTTCGTTTAGCCAACTCATTAACCGGAAGACGCACTTTGCAGCCTCGCTGTGGCATTTGCACAGGAAATAAACTTCAGCCGGCACTCTTGTGAGTCTCGATATTTTTTGTTCTCTTCTTTTTTCTCCTTCCTTATTCGCAAGGGCGGTTTTCTTTTGTTCTCTCTTTCCATAATTTCCGATAATTTCATTAACTTCGCGCCAGCTGAGGCTGAACTTTGGCTCACGGTCGCTAAACACGACATCATTGCTTCCTACCGCACGTCAGCGACAAACCCAAGAAGGTATCATTCTTCTTTTACTTCTGCTCCTTAACTTTCAACAATTGATTTCTCTCGGCTCAGCATCATGGCTGACGTGGTAGCAGCTTCCAAGATGTGCTGCTATCTAGTGAGTGGGATCAGAAACATTTCGACGGAGCAGTTGAATCTTGCTATTTGAAACTGGCCAGCATAATTAATCATTAGATGTTTGGATGGTCTCCTAGACATCCGTACATACAAAAACATACAAAAGTATCCTTGTAATTATTCTGCTTACAAGGATGAAATATTATACATATTCATATCTTCGTCCAATTTATCAGGTACTCTGTCGTTTAGTTGTGAAGGTTACTGCACACGACACTAACATGTTCCACGTCTGCTCAAACTGGCCATATAACTGACATATTTTAATTTCTTCTCAGTTCAACGAGATGAATGTCGGGATGGCACTATAACATAACACCAGCTACATTTCTTTTCTGTATAGCATGGTAAGTTGACAAATGCGTTCTTTCCCCTAACTCGGGACGATGGGGAACTTCTTTCCAACTATGTTTCTTAACTATATTAGTTATGTGGATCATGTCCGAGTTTAGGGAACTGACTTTGTGTCTCCAAATGTTATTGAAATGAATTTATTTATGGACTTTAGCGATCTTTGGTTCAGGCTGGGGTAGGGTGGGGATGGGAAAGTAGCCAGGAAGGGCCTAATTTGTAGGTAACATCCAAGCATTTGACCGGCGTTACTGAGGAGAAACACTGAAATCGTCAATCAAGATGGGCAGCTGCTAGGATCGTTCACAGGACTTTCCGATTGCTAAACCAACATTCTACCAACTGAGCTACGGCCGCTCAGGCAGTCCCTATCCCCGACATTTAAACGAGACCGTTGAGAGCACTCCTTTTTTCAGTTGCAATACCGGTGTTCCGGCATTACGCGGGATATTTCCTCTTACATTATAAACAAGAGTGCTTAGTGTAAAAATCTTTTGGCCTTACATCGAGTGCGTTCTCCTAGCCTTTTGTTATTTGGGTGAAGGGTGCGTCGTTGTTCCATATGCTTTATTGCAGTAATTCCAAACCTGGGGTCCGCGACAAGCATTTGAGGGGACCGCAATAGTTTGACGTGTAACGAAAATTTACTTCCCGATATTTAATCATATTATACATATTTCCTTTTATAAAATAATTTGAAAACACGATGTTGTTTACCAAGAAAACCAAATTAAAATCAAACTCAACAAACCAAAAATAATTCAATAAATGAAGTGAATTAACTACAACATTTTATTGTCTGATATGCCCATCTATCAAGTTTGATTTTCACTAGACGCTTGAACTAAAAAGAAAAGGAACAGCTAACTTCAGACTTACGTGTCAGCCTGTACGAAAAATGAATCGGAGGCTTAAATCGGTCCTCGTGAAACATGCGTTACCAACGTTCAGTGAAGCTAAAGAACATGATAATAAGCCTATGTGTTCATGTAACAAAAATGATAATGTAGTGCCCAAGAAAGTGCGTAAATATTTTCCGAAATATATAAAATTGGGCTTTTCAGTTATTGAACGAGATGGTGATCAGAAACCACAGTGTGTTATTTGAGGTGAGGTACTAAAGAAAGAGGCCATGTAACCTTGGAAATTATGGGGACGTGTTGAAAGAAAGCTCAATAGATCAGTGAAGAAACCTATTGATTATTTTTGTTTTAAGAAACAAGCAAAACTTATCTTATTACAAAAAAGTAAGTAAAGACATTGTGTCAGGCTGAAACAATGAAAAGGCTGTTTTAGCTTCATACGAAATATCTATATTAATCGCGAAAAAGATACAGAATCATATAATTGGTAAAGTCTTAATTTTTCCGGCAAGGAAGGCAATGACTCGCAATTTGCTTGGCGAAAAACATACCTAAGAACTTTCATTAGTGTCCCTCGCGAACAACACTGTGAAGTGAAGAATCGACGAAATGGCTGAAAACCTAAAGGAAACAATGATACAACGTTTGAGTTCCAATGAGTGCTTTTCATTACAGTTTATTTATTTACGAATAATACAACGGTTGTATGCCCAGTTATGGAGTTCTGTAAAACGTAATTACAATTTACTTTTTGGATTACCAGGAATGCTTAGTAAAATATAATCAATCCATACTGTCAATAGTATCAACAAAATATAAACACGATATATACTAAACACAAGAGAAATACATCACAATATAAAGCCAAATTTAAAATTAACATAGCAAATTCAAGTTTAGTAGTAATGCATACTTAATATATGTAAGTTAATACTATACACTGTAGAAACACAAAGTAAATATACAAATATAGATATAAGAATAATATAAGACTGATAATACAAATATAATTAAATTTACAATTCCCTTTTAGGTTTTTATTTGCCCATCGTAAGTTATTTTTTGCCATCTATGTTTATAAACTAGAACTTGCTATAGTAATTTTGCTTGCTTTAGAATAATTTTATTAGATTACTCTGAAAACTTCTTTGGCTTTGATTAAATATTTCTACCTCGTTTTTCATTCCATATAATTTATTGTACGAAAAGCACATTCTCCAAATAAGTGACTTTTTTTAGAATCTCAGTTCACTCTTTCCTACAGTGGAAAAGACCTTTGTTATCCATTCGGGTTCTAGTATCCGGTATCCGAAATTGGATTTCAGAGAGTAAGTCTATACTATCTACGAAGTTATGAATTAATTTATAAAGAAAGAGTGAGTCAATAATGGTTCTCCTGTTCTCCAGCGTAAGGAATTAAAAATTCTGAATTAGGTTTACATAACATTCAAATTTTGGATAAAGGCAACTTGTTTTGTACGTTAGGAGTCTGAGGAATTTAGATTGAATCTTTTCTATTTTCTAACAATTAATTTGAGTGGTGGGATTCCAGATGATGGATGCATATTCAAGTTTCGGTCGAACCAATGAATAATATAACTTTTGGTATGTACTATTCATTCTGAAGTCCTTTGCTGTTCTATAAATAAATCCTAGAATTCTGAATGATTCTGCACTTATATTGTTTACATGACAATTAAATGTTAGTTTAAAGTCAAAGATTACCCCAAGATCTTTATTATTTTTGTTCTTGGTAAAACAGTGTTATTGATTGTATAAGGAAACTGAATAAATTTTTGTTGTCTAGTAAAAGTAATCGAAGTGCATTTTTTGATATTCAAGTCTATTTTATTTCTGTGACACCACCTATTTATACTATCTAAATCTACTAGTAATTTATAACAATCTTTAATTGATTCAACTTTAGAAAATATTTTAGAATCATCTGCATATAATAGTTTCTCAAAGTTTACTGTACAATCAGAGAGGTCATTTATAAATAATAAAAACAGTAACGAGCCTAAATTTGAGCCCTGAGGTATTCCTGATGTCATTTCGAATTCCTTTGATACTAATTCTCTATAGAGAACGGATTGTACACGGTGTTGTAAGTAAGATGAAAGAAGTTTGGCTAGGTTTTCCGTAAAATTGAAGTGCTTAAGTTTGGCCAGTAATATGCAATGGTCTACTATGTCAAATGCTTTGGCAAAATCAGTATATATAACATCAACCTGATCGCCCCTATCTAATGTTTTAGCTATAAAATCCGTGATTATTACTAAATTTGTAGACGTTGATTTGTTCTACATAAGTCCATGCTGTGAGTTTGATATTACTGGTCTAACGTGAGTTATGATACAGTGATAGAGATAATTTTCAAATCCTTTAGAGAACGCCGAAAGAATTGTTATCGGTCTATGATTTTCAATTTCTTTTGAACTACGGGATTTCGGTATTGGGCATACTAAAGCCTCTTTCCACTGTTGTGAACATTTGCATGTGCATAATGAAAGACTGAATATTATGTGCAACGGATATTTCAATAGTTCCGCACATGCTTTCACTACATAAGGGGGTAAGCAATCTGGACCAGTTACCTTTTTAGGCTTTAACTTCTTTATTACAACTTCTACCTCTTTCATACCTATCTGAGAAATCGACAGATTATCAAGTCTATCACTTGAATACATACAATCTCCCATTTCCATTGTTTTGAATTCAGTGCAACTTTCTCTGTATATAGACCGAAAATCGGAAGCAAAAGTGTTAGATATATCCTCATTATCATCGATTAGCTTGCCATTAAATGAAACCGGACTGGTAGGAAGATGTCTCGATTTGCTTTTCAACGAAATTCCAAAATTGACTTGGATCAGCAGCGACTTGATTTTCGATGTTTAATATATACAAGCATTATCAATTTCTTTCTTCGTTTCCTTGCGCAATCTAATAAATCCACTTAAATAAAAAATATTATTTAGATCAGAGTTCTTATACTTTCTACGATAATGGACTTTAAGTTTTAGTTTGCTAATTATTTATTTTGTAAACCAACACGGATATTTTTTCGTTGATGGTTTTCTACGGGATACACTTTTATCAAAGACACTGAAAATAGCAGAATAAAAGTACTCTACTGCCTCATTTATATCTGTTATGTGTTTGAGACAGTCCCAGTCTACTGCACGAAGTTCATGGTACAATACATTAAAATTAGCTGTTCTGAAGTTATAACCGGTTAAATTACGTTTAGAATTCGAATTCGAAATGCTATTGCATTTAAGAGTAATGAGTAAGGCTGGGTGAATATCATTCTCTTTTAGAATAGGATAGTTCTCTCTATTTACTTCTAAGCTCGATAAATTTGAGAAGACTAGGTTCGTCCATGTGAGCTTACTACATTATTGTAAGAAGTTAAATTGCATAAAGAGCTGAAATGCCAAAACATTTGGGATTTTTCTGAGAGAAGTGCAAAATTGAAATATATACCTCTTATTTCCGGTAAATTCCAATCACTCACAATAACAGTTGTTTGAAAGTACTGATATTCCGGGAAATACAAATTTGGTAGCTTTTGTTCGATATGAATACAAAAGGTTCATGAGGATATTTAGTTTTGTGAAACACTGTCGTTATATACAATAAGCAGAATGCTTGTTTAATATTCTTGATAATTTTATCCTTGAAAATAAACTAGAATGAGCTGAACGTTTTGGGATTAGTACAGATGGTACTTGAGCAATCGCTGGTAAACAAAAAAGATTCTTTGTATATGCCCATGCTGTTGCGTTCTCTGCCGAGTTGACGCACTGTAGCATCCATTGTGAAGCATTAGCTGTACATGGAATACAATCCAAGATAAAAGATGTTTTCGATGCGTCCGTTACAATTGTAACCTTTATCAAGGCTCGTCCTCTTAACTCCAGCCTTTTCGCTGCATTGTGTAACGAGATGGGAAGTAATTATGAGCATTATCGTACATCCTGAGGTATGCTGCTTATCTCGAGGAGGAGTTCTGACTCACTTATCCGAGCTGCGTTTTAAGGTGAGACTTATTCTGATTGATTCGAAATTAGTACCAAAACTAAAGGACTGTTTAAGTGACTTTTCTTGGCTTCCATATTTGTCAGATATTTTCTGATTTCTGAAGACATTAAATTCAAGACTAAGAGGCTTCAGTGTCACTGTATTTTTAGTGCAAGACAAAATTGAGGTCAAAATTTAAAAAAATAAAAGTTTGGGTTGACAGAATCGACAATAAGGAATACGATTCCTTTACCGTTCTGGAAAGTGAAAAAGAACTTGTAAATGAATATTGTGAGAGCACGAAGGAACGTTTGCTTCCTTTGGGTTTCCAGTTGAAAGCTTACTTTTTGGTTTCTAACTAGAAAAACAATTGGATAAAGAATCCGTTTCTAAACAATGAAAATGAGCTGTCAACAGATGAAAAAGAGCAGCTATTGGGTTGTCTTGCTATTCCACCTTGAAGATGATGTTTTCCAGTTTGCGTTTGCTGGATTTTTAGTTATATATTCAGTCTTTGTATCCTGATGTTTCCAGAAAGATAATTTCGCATCAGACGCCTTTATAGACTACTTGTGAGAGTCAACATTTCTGCACTTGTATATATGAAATAAGTAAAGAAATAGATTTGAAATAGAACCAGATCTGCGCCTAAAAACTACTATAGTGTCAGATATGAAAAACTTGACAGTCAAAAAACAACACCAGCTATCACATTGAAAGACTGTAGCTAAACAAACTTGTTAGTTTTTGTTATTATTACGATTCACTAACGACTTTCAATATTGTTGGTAAGTGAATTCAATTTTTCTTTCATGTATTGAAATTATACGTCTTTTCCTGAAGCTGTAGGTAAAGTAAAAAGATCTATTGATACTGTATGTATAATGCTTTCCTTTGTTGTTGGAATAGGGGGTTCGCAAAGTAACTAATAAGAAATCAAGGGGTCCGCAACCTGCAAAAGGTTGGGAAACGCTGCTTTATTGAATCAAATTTTGTACGAAAAGCATAGAAACATAAAGGATAATACGTAGACAATTACTGGACATTACAATAGACATAAGGACTTGAGGTGATGTCCTGGACTTCCTTTCATCCTCCGGATTAGACTTGGTTCTTAAAAAGATAACCGAAAGTAGGATGACAGTTATTGAAGTATTCCATATTAGTGGTGTGTAGGAGGGTATTCATTGTTGATCCTTGGTTTCTAGAATGTAGTGTTTCAGTGCACAGTGTGTGTTTTGGATACTCAATTTACATTGAACAACATTGATAGGGGCCAAGATGTCCATCCACAGCTGATGTTGCTGACGGATTACCATTATCATCGATCAGAATCATATTCACTGACATTTGTGAGAAACAAATTGTAGAAAATTGGAAAAGGGAGATATTTTCATCTGTACTTCCCTTTCAGTTGGGGTATATTCTTTATGTGTTCAGAGAGAGTATTATTCTCATAATTTACTCCGATAAGCAACTTCACTGTAAATAGGGTTACCATAATAGGTGCTGCCTAAATACAGAACATTAGTTTAAAGGGCAGTTAATTAAATAAAATGAGACTGCGAACAATTATTTGCAACATCAACATGAAATACACATCTGCTACTAATCATAATTGTTTACAATAGGATCTTCTCTATTGACAAGGTCAGAAGACCTTCTGGTATTAAGTTTCAAGATATTAGTGTTTAGAGAATATTGCTAGGTGATAACGAAGTTGATTGGGTTATTGTTAACATTGGTTAGTTTCACATATAAAATAGGCATTTTGGTTAAGTTGTTAAAAGTACACAAATTGACCAAATAATGCTTTTTATTACCTAATATTGTTATAGAAACTTGCATAGTACATGACAAGAAAAATGTCTTCTGATCCAGCTAAGCGCAAGGGCGGTAATAGTAATTCCTGCATAAATAAAATTTTGTGCATCTGATTATTTTAGCGTGATGCAATCCTTGACAACGTAGTTGAATACTGCAGGAATATTTGCTATTTGTGTGGAAGTCGAAAGTTCTTTATAAATAGTGTGCTATGTATTTGTGGAAATATATGCGTTTGAAATAATTAACAGTCAACAACTGATTAAATGAAAAGTACGGGCATTTAGCTATTTTGTTTAAAGTACGGTACGGACACGAACAGAGCCTTCAAAATACGGACGAATTGTAAACCTTCCAATAAAGCAGTAGCGCGGTGGAAGGGTGAGTCGGACAGAAGGAGAACCACATTTGAAAAAGCCGAGTAACTCCTCTGGTTAGATTAACATTAGTTTCTTTTATTTCCTAGGTTTTATTTCTAGTAACAACAGAAACCTTGTTCTTATTAGTTAGAACATAATATGCTTTAGTGAACTTTTTTTAACGTTACGCAAACATAGTTAAATTCTGTAATAGCTGGGTCTGGGAAAACCTTCATAATGACTATATGTATACTATTATATGTATTTTTTATGAATATACAATATTTGGCAAAATCTGAATTGAATATATATTAAGATCATCATATATGCATTCTTAGACCCTTATCTGGCAACAAAACACATGTCTGAATGAGCCCCCCAAAATTACACGGAAATCGGCGCTCTTGTCGATAAGTGTTCAGTGTCGGCACTCACTCACATTTCATGTAGACATGCACACTAATATTAATAAAGGATTACCCGAAACTTAACGAAGCTAAGATACTGTAAAATCCATTCTTGAAAATTTTATGTTTCTTTATCGACCTCCAAGAGTTTTACGACAATTTTAATGATTTATTTTGTGTTCGCCATCGGCGTACAACACTGCTTAGTATTTCAATGAAAGTAGCAACAGAGAACCTGATTTCAGACTTAATCAACTTCGTATTCAATCTGGTCACGCTGAGTGGCAAAGGTTTAGAATCGATTTACTTTCGTACGGACATTAAAGGAAACATTCAGACTGAATAAGAATAAAAATACAGTGACAATATTTAAAAACAATATTTTGATCTTAAATCAAGCATTGCAAGTCATAATGATGACTCCGATTTCTTTTTTTTTTCTGTTTTTTTTTTTTTTTTTTTGTTATTCGAAAAGTTATAACGGGGTCACGCAGACCTGTCGAACGCCAGAAGCAATTACGGGACAGCCACCAGATGTGGCTGTCGCTGAACGGCTCCGGTGGGGCGGAAGCATGGGCGGATTTACAAGGGGGGCATGGGGTTCATTGCACCCCCAGTCATTTCAGGATTTAGAAGAGTGACCCTGGGAGTAACTACTTTAAGGGTGGAAGCTATTCCGGTTGTTTTTATAGTCATTCCTCCTCCTCCTCCTTCCCCTTCATTCTAGTCTTTCAGCGGCACAGTTCCTCCACAGGTGACCGTGGATGTACTCCTCAGAAGGTCACGTGCTTCTGAGAGTACCACTTCTTGTCTCCAAGCAGCAACAGGTAATGTAGGAGAGACCCGTGGAAGAGTAAAATAACCTGCCCGGGGAGACCGTTTCCTCTCAGGACCTCTCTGGAGGGGTACGCACACTTGTAAGTGTCCTCTTACAGGAGAGAACACTGCCCCACAAGTGGACCTCTCGTCCAGGAGAGACTAAATCCCCGATGGAAGCACTCCAACAAGAATAGCCTCTCAGTGGAGAGACGTCTGCTGGGTTATTCGCCTCTTGCGAGAGAGACAGTATACCTAGATAGCCTCTCCAGAGGGAGGAGTGAAGACATCAATTAAAAGCGAATTAATCGTTTCAGAGCCAAAGCACTGTATTATGCTTGGTTTAGGTCAGTATAAACATTGCAACCACCCTTGGTTGCCTTATCTAACAGCAGACATTGAATTTCTGCAAATGTCGTATTTATACAAAAATTGCTCAAATACAATATATAATTTATAAAAGAAAAATTATCAGTTCTTACTTTATTCTTAAAACACTAAACTTCCCGCTAAAAAGCAAATAAATAGAACAATAAAGGATGTGAATTTAGAAATATGACAATGTCACGCGCCATCTCCCGGACTCCATCGTAACAACAGGGAATTATATCAGCACTGTGATCTAGGTGGTGATCTTTTCTTGCAGATCTCCAAGTAGAACCTACCATATAATAACCAAAGCAGAGTTCTATTATTAGCTGTACAGCAAATTGGGTTTAGAGAACTAGAGACACACTATGAATTGTAGAATTACATTATAATTTATCAAGTGTCTGTAGAACGTACGAAAGATGACAGTCTAAAGCCTTAAATAACGCTCATTTAGTGCATCTAGCGGAAATTAAAATATTTTGTTTAGTTGAGTGTTTTGTAGTAAGAAGCTTATACGCAGTCAATAGTTCCATGGATCAGTAATTAACTAAATCCAAACAACTGAAAACAGAACTCCAAATTCTAAAAATGTTTACATGGATACCGTCTATAAATTTCTGAAAAATGGATAGTTATTAAGAAGAAACTCATTGTCCGTAATTTTAGCTTCAAGCTACGTTTCAGAAGAACTAATCACATCACACTCACGGACAACACTAGATAAATATTTCTAGTGAAATTCATGAAATGAATCCTTTTGGTAACATCCCAGATAGAACAGCAAGTTTGCACCAAGTTTGGATTTGCAAGTTTGCAAACTTCCTAGAAGCTTGCAGCAAAGTTGCTAGTTGACAAGTGACAAACTTGCTACAAACCTGTCACATAAAATTTACTACAAATTTGTTACGTCAAATTTGCTACGATGCTGTCTTGCCAAACTCTTAGTGGTCGAACATGGGAAAATCTAGACGAAAGGTTATAAACTATACTTGCATATTGATATAAATATTTCCGTCTTCGTCCATTTCACGCCTGCGGATTATATTGTCGTATTTCCACTTTTAAGGTAAATTCAGCTAATGTCACGAATGTAAAGTGATGTACTAGATTCGTCAATCCACGGACATTAGTATGAAAATACGCTTCGTTTCTGAATTATATGCTGCAATGCAAATCTGTCGGATCTCCAAACGCTTATGTTTTGTGTATTATTGTCGTTTCTCCAGAAGCCAATCATAAAGCGTGGTGACATCATGTGACCAGCGTTACATTAATGACTTCGCTTCGTTTATGTATAATTTTAACGTTTTGTAATGTATATAATTTATTCTAGTGATAGTGGAATGTATCCAATATTCTCTAGAAGAACCTAGTTTCCCAACCTAGGATCCACGAAACCCAGGGGTCCGCGACAAGCGTATGAGAGGGTCACAATAATTTTATGTGTAACGAAAAGTTTGTTTTCCTATATTTATATCATACTATACAGATTTCCTTTTATAAAATAATTTGAAAACACGATATTATTCATATGCGGTTGAGATTGCGGCAATTATTCATATGCGGTTGAGGGTGAAGAAGCAGCTGTCCATAAAAATTGGGGAGGAGAAAACTAGAAGAATTGTAAGATTAACAACTTCGTATATATTTGTTCGGGTTTCTTTTCTATACTATTTGTAACACCTTTTTTCTATAATAAAACAATAATTATCCCATTTTGATGTCAAATTCGTAATTAGTACGGTTAAAATCCCTAATATACCGATTTTTGTTCAGTAAATCCTGGTTCTTTCTGATTTGGTCCGACATATTGGATCCGCCATTTTCATTGTTCCCATTTTGATGTTAAATTCGTAATTAACACGGTCAAAAACCTTAATATACTGATTTTTGTTCAGTTAATCCGATTTCTTTTTGTTTGGTCCGCCATATTCGATCCGCTATTTTGAATGTTTCCATTTTGACGTCAAATTCTTAATTAGCACGGTCAAAAACCTCACATGCCGATTTTTGTTCACATTGACCGAGATTTTGAATTTTGGCCACGTTTTCGACATTCTGATGCACTATGGGACGTCTTGAAACAAAACACAGTGCTTAAATGACACATATTGATTTTAAAAAAACTAGCAGAGCCTACCCAATAACAAAAATAAGCTAGAGACCCTGTGTCAATCTCAAATAATGAAAAGGGCGTTTAGTTTCATATGAAGTATCTCTATTGATCGCCAAAAAGAGACAGTCTCATACAATTGATAAAGACTTAATTTTTCCTGCAAGGAAGGCAATGACTCGCAATTTGTTTGGCAAAAGATTCCAAGGAATTTTCATTGTTGTCTCTCTCGAACAACACTGGGAAGCGGAGAATCAACGAAATGGCTGAAGACGTAAAGGACACATCGATACAACACCTCAGTTCCAGTAAGCATTTTTCATTACAATTGTATAAAAGTACTGATATTTCTGGAAATTCAAAGTTGGTAGCTTTTGTTCGATATAAACACAACAAGGTTTATGATGATTTTTTTATTTGTGAAACACTGCCGTTATGTACAACTTCAGAGACGTTACTTAACATTCTTAATAGTTCCATACTGGAAAATAAACTAGAATGGGCTAAATGTGTTGAGATTAGTACCGATGGTGCTCAGGCAATGGCAGGCAAACAGAAAGGTATTTTTGCGCGTATCCAGGCTATTGCGAAGAGGACGCACTGCAGCATCCATCGTGAAGCATTGGCATCCAAAATGAAAGATGTTTGTGATGAATCCGTTAAAATTGTAATTTTATCAAGGCTCATTCTCTTAGCTCCAGAATTTTCACTGCATTTGGTAACGCAATGGGAAGTAACATTTACCTAACATGTTTAGGTACTCTTGGTATCTCGAGTAAGAGTTTTGACTCGCTTATTTTAGTTGTGTATTGCTTCCTCTGATTGATTCGAAATTGGAACCAAAACTAAAGGACTACTTAAGTGACTTTTCCTGACTTTCAACACTTGCTTATTTGTCCGATACTTTCTCATATCTGAGCATATTAAATTCAAGTCTGCAAGGATTCAGTGCCAGTGTATTTTAGTGCAAGAAAAAATTTAGGCCACAAATAAAATAATAAAAGTTTGGGATGATGGAATCGACTATAAGGAATATGATTCCTTTTACACGCAGAATCGAGTTTCTGCGGACAAGCGAAACAGAACTTCCAAATGGAGATTGTGAGAGCATAAAAGTGCATTTGTTTTCTTTTGGTTCTCAGTTGCGTTTACTTTTCGGTTTTCAAGAAAAAATCAAATCAGATGCCTTTCAAGACTACTTACTTGTGCGAATCAACATTTTCTTCATTTGTTTATGTGAAAAATACGTACAGAAACAGACTTGAAATCGAACAAGATCTGTACTTGAAAATCCGTCCGTCAGAACATCGGTTATCCGCCAAGCGCACTAGCGGAGTGTCAGGATTTGTGGCTTGCCGGCAGCGACCCGCCAGTTGGTGATGGCGGCATTTGGCGGCTATACGACTATTGCCGCCAAAATACCTCTTGGGGGCAGAGATGTAGCATTAGTCTTGTTCCTCTACGGAACCGCCGCGGCAACCTTTGGCGGTCCACCTAATCCGGGGTGGCGAGCAGCGGAATTAGCTGTCAGGCCGCCGTCATTTTGCTCATTGGGGTATGCACTACAATCTCCCAGACTGTTATGTTAAAGAAATATTAAATGGACTTTCAGGAGTACGGCATTGTGCGGAAATAGTAGAAATATATTTAGCTAAACAAATACAGTGCAGAGCTGAAACTGGTCACCGGGTAAATTGGGTCATTCAGGTCAAGATTTGAACCGGGTTACTGTGTCTAGGTTACAGACCCAGCCTAACCCGATTTAGACTCGGTAACACGGAAGACAAAGCAGATGTTTTAATGATTTCCTTACATTTGAACTGAGTTTATTTCAGAGTTGCAAGGACCGAAGATATGAGTTACACCCAGAGCATGAAAAATACTGCGCCAAAATTTCCATATCCAAACAAAAACACCAGAGGTGCAAAAAGTGGAGCCAAGTTCTTTAGACCTAAAAAGGTGTGAAATGGGAGACGGATGAGCCAAGTTCCTTGGTGGCAGCATATAACAGGAACAAAGGAACTTGGCGCGAGCTGGCAACAGCCTTAGGGTTGGTGGCGGTGGACGTAGTGGGTTTTAGGATCCCCACCACCCTTATAGCTTGAGGATCATGAACCTTGCCACCTCGCGCCAAGTTCCTTTGTTCCTGTTACATGCTGCCACCAAGGAACTTGGCTCATCGGTCTCCCATTTCACACCTTTTTAGGGCTAAAGAACTTGGCTCCACTTTTTGCACCTCTGGTGTTTTTGTTCGGATTTCACAGCTTTTTGTACGTGTATAATATATATACTCGCTCGCTCGGCCTCGTTTAGGTCCTCGCCCCCCGTAGCTGGCTGCACCCCCAACTTCGATTTTTTGGGTACTTACGCCCCTTTATCGTAAGCACTCTCCAGGACACTGTGCTTCCATGTTGCAGATTTTTTCCCATACCCACCACCGTGGGAATGAGATATTTATTGAAACATAGGGAAGCTTTGCCATATTTATTGTAACCTACTTGTGATGATACAGCAAATTTGCTTCCTGCTGGCGGCCCTAAAATCCACCACTACCAGCCCTAAGGCCATCATCTGGTGTTTTGCTCGGATTTCACAGCTTTTTATACGTGTATATATATACTGGGTTCGCCTCGCTGGGTGTGCTGCCCCAACTTCAAATTTTTAGGGCTATGCCCCCTTTATTGTGATCAGACTTTCTGGGGACAGCGCCCCATGCTGTGCAGACCTTTTCCCATATCGCCTCGGGGGCTGCACGCTCATAGCGGTGGTTTGATCCATTTATTGAAACATTTTCGTGATGGTACACCTTCATACCAAATTTCGTTTCTCTAGCTTCAGTGGTTTGGAAAATGGTATTTGGGCGGCTATGTTGAATTAAATAAAGCGATTTTTAAAAAGTTTTCTTACATTGCCGTTACTTACTTGTGCTGGTACACCTTCATACCAAATTTCGCTTCTATAGCTCGAATGATGTGGAAAAAGTTTTTGTGCGGCCATTTTGATCCAAGTTAACAACTTTTAAAAAAATGTAAATTATTCCTAAACTACTCTTGTTAATACACCTT
>JAGDQP010021044.1:0-17757 GCA_022664845.1 Lepisma saccharinum | reverse complement strand
TTTATGGCTTTCAGAAATCTAAGGCTCAGGCCGGGATAGGGGAGGAGAAAGGATTTGGGAAGGTGTCGGATAGGGCCTATGTTAAAGGCGCCATCCCGGAATTTACCTGGTGTAACTGAGGAAAAAATCCTGGAAAAACCTCAGTCAGGATGATCGGCCGCTGGGATCGAACCCACGACCTACCGAATGCTACGTCAACGCTCTACCACTGAGCTACGGCGGCTCTGTAAGTTGAATTTGAATTCATTCTTAAAATATTTAGGGAACTTTGGCTCAGGCCGTATGGATGATGGTGGGCTGAATTGGTGTAATGAAGAAAGTGGGAGGAAACGGGAGAACCCCGAGAAAATCCACGCACACACTGTTTATGCTCCACAAAGCCTACATGGCATGAGTTGGGATCGAACCGACGAAACCTCGGGGTGGCCGAGAGATTCGAGCGCTCGCTTTCTGTGCGCGTGGTCACGGGTTCATTCCCACCGGGGCCAATTGAACGCAGCGGTTCGAAGCCCACTTTACTAAAAACTGTAGAACCTTAGAAGCTCACCAGCTCGTTTACGACGTTAATAATAGTTCACTCGAATTGACGACCCATGCAGTAGAGGTAAGCGCTCTACCATTAAGCCATCGCAGCCCCTAAGAAAGCTGAGAAATACAAATTATTACTTACTATTTGGGAATTTAAACTTGTTATACTAAAAAAGGGAGCCATCAGAATATCAAACATTGTACCTTACGTGGCCCTCTCAACCAGTATTTATCTTATTTGGTATACATTTAACATTTCGAGTCCGTACTGTGAACACCATCAGACCTAAATCAAGTAGAATATTACTTGTAGAACCTCCATTTCTTCTGTGCCGTAAACGCAAGTAATATTCTAATTGATAACCTTGTCGCTCTTCGTGCTCATCCACAAGCGAAATCAAAGAGTTCAATGATGAATAAAAGGAAAGTCTTACATGCAAGGGCAGTATGTCTCTTGTGTGTTAAAAAGCGGCTGCATGGCTAGTAAGGTTTTCCATTTTTACCAGTGCTAAACTCCTTTTCTCTTTGTGAGGATGCTTGCATTATACAAACAAAGTAATACTATTTAAGATGAGCTTTGATTGGGACGTCAAAATACAAGGTGGAAGTATCTGCAGGGTACATAACGTGTAGTATTGTTCTGAAGGTTCTGGAGGTCAGCTACTTCTTTAGGCGTCTAAGGGTTGGGCCAGCAGCATTACATAAAGTGTGCGACAAATTTCCAGTCTGAGAAATTTCCTTCGTTACCTGGTATTCTACATCCACAGTAGATCATAATGTTCAACTTTGTGTCATCTGAATAGTCCCTATTAAGAACCAATCGACACAAGAAAACGCAGTGAGGGTATTAGTTTGGAAAGATTTTCGGGTGTGTGTATGGCTATGCAGATAAAAGGTGTGTATGGCTATGTAGTGGACACGTTTAGAAAGTTAGAAATTACCCTTGATGAACAGCAGGGTATCGCAAATGAAACATAAGACAGTGTTTACTGGACATGAGAAGTCATGGAATTTTGCTTCAGGTCATGATATATTACTTTCTAACAAGAAGTTGAAGAGTTTCTGTCGTCTGGAAAGTTAGTAAAGGTCACGGAAGCTATGTGACAGGGAAAGTTTAAGGAAATATATTGAACTTTAATATAAATAATATTTAAGAAAAAATGAGTGAGCGTGTACTTTATCGAAGAGAAACTTGAGGGGCGTTTTCTATGCTCTGGGTCTATTTCAGGTGAAGAATCTACTTTTTTTTTTCGATGACATTCTTCAGATTTATTTGTATTCGAGTTCATGAAATTAGCTCATTGATCAAAATAGCTTTATTTTATAGTCCCAAGTATTGTATAGGTAATTTAAAAATTCAGATTTTGATTTGCATATTTCACCCTTTTAGAAGAGTGAAGAGGTTTCTATTTGTGTGTGGTTTTGCGCCGTTAATACTAATTTATTTTTGTGCCCTGAACATAAAGCTGCACATTTCTCTGTTGTTAGTCTTTTTGTATGTTGTAGCTACGGGACATTGTACAGCGTAAATGTTTAGTCTATTCTCTTTTTATTTTATTTTGAACTTACATCTTACTAGTTTGCTGGAGTCATAAATTTCATTAGGGAGGTCATGAATTTTGTTCCTAAATTCGGTAGACGCCCTGAGAAAGGGAACGCTGGCGATAAGGCTAACAAATGAAAGATCGTTGCATCATTGTAGAAGTCGATGTAGTACTTGAGTATTGCGCAAGTTATAGCAGTTTACTTCACGTATGCCTGTGGAATAGAACCACATGACGTAAACGAAAGCATCTCATGGATTCGTTCAAACGGAGAAAAGAGCCTGAGTTCAGTTTTTATGAGATGAAGGTATTGATCTAGTTGTTGTATGGTGGCAAGTATACTTCCTGCATAACAAGTTAAGCAGTATATTTCCTTCTACGTGGTCAAAAGTTTTTTCTGGGAGAGAAGCTCTTTTGTATTAACTTTCGTCATACCCTTTAGCTTTATGTACATCGTTTGTTACGCTGACCTAAGAGAAAAGCCATTTTGTGCGTTTGGCAAGTTTCGGATTTAAACCGTGTAGGTGTAGAATAATTAGATGTATTTTTTTCTTTTACATTTTGCAATAATTTGTAAATATGTATATTTATACCGCTTTTTTTTAAATAGGAAGGGTCTGATATACTTGGATGTTCCAGTAGACGATGATGATTACATTGTTGTTCCCCCACTTGAAGGTTTTGTGATGAACAGGGTGCTTGGTGATTACTTTGAAACACTCCTGTATAAGATATTTGTGTCCATAGATGAACACACAACTGTTGGTGAGGTATGTATATCATTTATTTTGTTTTATCATGTTGTTGATACAGAGGATGCCCAAAGCGCGAATATGTAAACGACAAAATGTAGGAAATGAAGATAGTTAGTTATTCGTGGAGGAATCGTCATCGATCAAAAATCACACACAAATATATAAAAGTAGCGAACTTCCGCCAGTCTAGGCATATTCAAAAATAATTAGGAACAAAGACTATTATGAAGTAGTGAAAGATGTAAGATTAATGTGAAACAAAGTGCAAATTACTTTAGAAAAAGCCTACCCATTAACGGATACTTCAGCTGAAAAACTTTTCTAGATGATTTGAAAAGTTCCTCTCTTTTAAAATAAGATGTATAAAAACAAAGTATACTTGCAGAATATTAGTTTGTTATTTTTACAATAATGAAGAAGGAACGAAAGTCTTTAGAAATATGGACAGCATATATTAATGGCAATAAGTTCTACTGTGTATTCTATATTTCTAGTTCATTTTAGTGTAACATTAAGCGTATAGGACAGGTAGTATTGAGAATATTTATACCAAAAGAGAGTTCAATATATATATCATTCGGTAAGTGCTAAAGTGAAAACTGAGAAGGACACAAGATATAGTTTGTAGAACAGTCTTTTACTTTCTATCCAGATTACACATGTAAACCACGTTAAACAGAACATTGTCTTTGCCATTCACTGCAAATTTGCATTTAAAATCTTTTGCTAAAATTTGCACTTCATCGATCTTCTTAAAACTTCTAAAGGTGATAGCTTAAGACTCGTGCTGTTCCATAACAATTCCAAGATTTCGGGTTTAAGTTTTTTTAGTATTATTATTATTTCATGTCTATTCATTTTTGTACAAATATGAACGTAAGAGAACTTCTCCCGTCCATCTTGTCTTGGTTAATGACGAAGTTATGTTACAAGTTTCATTTTTGTTTCATAATATTTGACCCAATATTTTATGTTGAGTTCGGTGGATTTACTTAAATATATCTTTCGATTAAGAGAATGAGCACCATTAATGTATGTAGTTTCGTAACATGATACACACAGATTTTAATAAACACAGTCACGTGATATATGCTTTTCTCTAAAGATAAGATTCAGATCACCTCTGGTGCGTGGAGTCTCCGGTTCGATCCCGGCTCGTATCATGTGGGATTTATGGTGCACATACCGTTTGCGTTGGTTTTCTGTGTGTTCTCCCATTTCCTTCCACTTTCTTCATTCCAACAAATCTCCCATTATCATCCATTCGGCCTGAGTCCAAATTGCCCAAAGGCTTTAAATAAAGAAGATACGTAGTAATAGTCTATTTGCTCCACATAGTGTTAAAAGAAATGTTAATATTATCTATGAAAAATATAGAATATAGATTGGAAAATAATGTTTCTTCTTTGTTCTAGTTGGCCAGTGTACTTCAGATTGATCTACAGTCGGTAAAAAATGCGGTTTCATTATATTGTAGACTTGGATTTGCACGTAAGAAGAACCAGGAACTCGATGATCCTGATTTAAATCCAACGTGGAAGAACAATATCCCTGTGAAGAGAAAGTGAGTATATTTAGTTCTCACGTCGGTAGAAAATTAATTGAAGGATGGCATATTAGAATGGGCTGAGTGCTGTTTTCACTGATTTCAATTTAAGGTAAAATGATGATACTATGGTCAACTGCCGGTATGCTGATAGTTGCATGTTTTTCTGTCAATACAGGTGCCATTTACATTATGTAGTCAGTATGACTCCGAACATTTTACTATTGTAATAAATTATTTTTGTCTGCATGTTCCCAAATTTTATTGGCACTTAACCTCTTTAAATATGGCATCCTTCAATTGTGTGAATGTGTTTTTTTCAGTTGTATTTATTTTCATATAAAGAGATCATAGAATACAAGCAACACGCTGAAGATCTTCATTGTAACCCTTTGGCACGTTCAGAATATCAGAGGCAGATAATACTTCAATTTTCTTCCACTGCACTCCATTCCTTTCCCTGGAAGTTAAAAAGTATACTGAACGATTTATGAGCATGCATTAAACCCAAGGGTCCAAGTACTGGATAGTATATAGTCAGATTAATTGCTCTCCACTCGCGCTGCCGGTTAAGCAACGTTGATTGTGCTAGTAGGTAAAAAAAAGCTTTCAAAATAATTGGAAAAGCCTTAAATTATCTGAATATTATTAAAAATCCATTCTAACATGAATATTCCTGATTGAACTTTAGTAAATCTCTAAAACATATTTTCAAACCTTTGGTATCTAAAGGACATGGATAAAAATTCAAATTCGTTATTGGTAGCCTTAGTTCCATTTAGAGAATAAGTAGAATTTATGAGAATTGGTAATTTGCATCGTTGATGTTCCAGTACCATTTCTACAAAGTACTGAAATGATGAAATTAAATTATAGAAAATCTCATGAACTTGAAAGAAATTATACTTTTTTTCACTATTTGCTGTATGTGTTTATATATGTTACTATTGCAGGTCTGTTTCTTCTCTTGCTGATGAACCTATGATAGCAGAGCTGAACGCTGCTTTGGCCGAGGCAGGCTTAACTCCAGAAGAAGCAACTTCAAGTGGTACTGAAGAGTCTGACCCAACATTCCTGATTATGCAATCTCATACAAAAAGAATAGCTTTCTTATTCGATTCAACGCTCACTGCCTTCTTGATGATGGGAAACTTGTCTCCAGTAAGTAGAGACAGAACATGGGTAACGTATACCTTCCTTCTCGAACAGTTCAACAAATGAAAATGATCAAAACTGCATTTTAGTTTCTGTAGCTCTTATTACTGAGGACTTGACTATAAGTTAGTGTTTTTTCGTATGAAAAACTTGAAGACATTAATAAAATAAATTGCTTTTACGTTAATTGATGTCAAATAATGTAAGTTTTATTGTGGATTCCAGAACTACGAATCAGCATCAAATTCAAAGCTCCAACAGAAGTTTAATACAATCCCTATTAAAATTAAAATGTAATTTCAAATTTTAAAAACTTGTATTGTTGTTTATAACAACAGTAATAATATTGTCTTAAAAAGGAACAAATTTGCAGTCTTATACTCGCTGTGAAATGTTGTGTCTAGGAGAGTGTATACCAGGTATATAAGCTTAAATCCGCTGTTTTGTAGTCAGCAAAACACATGGTGTGTTCATAGAAAGCACAAAGCAAGTTATTCAAAGTACTTTCCCTCGCTAGCTACACATTTTGCCCACCTCTCGGGCAATTTGTGGATACCACGCCAAAAAAAGTCCTGTCTTCCGAGGCAAACCACTCATCAAGCCATTTCCGGACGTCTGCATACGAATCGAAGTGCTGCTAAGCAAGGGCGTGGCCCATCGACGCAAACAGATGGTAGTTTGTAGGGGCCAGGTCTGGTGAATAAGCGGGATGGGGTAGCACCTCTCACTTAAGTGTCTCCAAGTAGTTTTGGACCACGTGTGCGATGGGGCGTTGTCGTGGAGGAATATCAGATTGTCATGTCTTTGTTGATACTCCTGCCTTTTTTCACACAAAGCACGTTGCACGTTGATCAGTTGTTGGTGGTAGCGGTGGGCATTGACAGTTTGACCCGGTTGCAACAGCTCAAAATAGACGATACTCTGTTGATCCTACCAAACATACAGCATCGTCTTCCGTCCGAAGCGATTTGGTCTTGTTGGCCGGGATCAACCCACGATTTCTGGCGTTTCGGATTCGCGAAATATATCCACTTTTCATCGCCCGTCACAATCCGATGCAGGAACGACTTTCGTCTTTGTCTGGCGAGCAATATTTCGCATGTGTGTTGGCTTCTCTCCAGCTGCCGATCGGTCAATTCATGCGGCACCCATTTTCTGATCTTCTGAACCTTTCCCATGGCTCATAGACGCATGGAAATGGCTGCTTGAGTAACGCCCAATTGCTCGGCAAGCATTTATTGCGATTGGGTATCGTCCTCGTCCAACAGCGCCTGCAATTGATGGTCCTCAAATTCTGGGCCGATTTTCACGCTTCTTGTCACTCAGGTCAAAATTGCCGTCTTTGAAACGACGAAACCAATCTCGGCACGTTGTTTCCGATAAAGCACTCACCATAGGCCTCCACAAGCATTCGATGCGCGTCGGCACCCGATTTCTTCAAATGGAAGCAGAAAAACAGAGCTTCCCGCATATGCTCTTATCTGGCACAAAACTAGCCGTGCTTACCAACGGAACACTGTGTGTTGTTGTCTGCACTTGCTGATTATGTGCACTGATTCGTGTTGCCAGAGGTCCAACTCATCCACACAATAGGTCTGGCGTGCCCATGGTAGCTTCATACGCTCACGAACGCCATCTATGGGCAAACAGCGGATTTAAGCTTATACACCTGGTCTGTAAGAAAGGCCATATACTATAAAATACACAAGTACGTTTTCAGTCTAGTAAAATTTAAAATTAATGAAGCAATCAGTGACATTATTTCACATTGTGTATTCGGAAATGGAAAGCACGATACCTAATACCGGGACTGGTAAAAACTAAATGTAGGAGCTGCCATATAAAAACATATTGGCAATAAATTGTAGTTCCGAATTCCAACAGCAGTTGGCGCTGCGATCGTTTGGTCCGACGTTAGTTCTTTGTTTAGGGGCTCCACAGTCTAGTGGTTAGAGCGTTGGACTCATGTCCGCGTGGTTCCGGTTTCAATTCCTGGCTGGAGCACCCCACTGTAGGTGAGTACTGATTAAATAAACGAGTCGTAAGTCCCGTTTGTTCTTTACTTAAAACTGATAGTTGCTAGTGTTTTCCCACTTGAGCAGAAGTTCTACATTGTTTTCCTGTTATTTTAGGGTTTGAAAAACCATGCTGTAACTATGTTTGAAGTAGGAAAATTATCTGATGAATCGTTGGAAAGCTTCCTATCTGAGTTAGAAAAAATCTCAACAGATGACAGCGAAGGAGAAGCTCAACGTTATTTTGATCATGCGCTAATTCTTCGTAGCACGATACAGTTCTTGCGCTACAATAAGGAAATGACTGCAGATGGTGATGATAATATGTGCCTTGGGCTGGATCTCATTCGTTGTGAAAGCCTGCAAAGTCTAGAACCGGCTACCGCAACACGTTTGTTAAATAAAAATTATCGGTAAGTATTCTTTGTGAGTACTTTACATGCACAGGGTATTTCGAAAATTGACTAAAAATTCTTCTGTATGCCGAAAATTGTAAAATTTTTCACACCAATATCATCTCCCATAGACGTTCTGAAAAATAACTTAAGACGCTTAGAAAACTGATATACTGATTGGCAACTTAATCTCAACCTCTCAAAATCTGCAGCTATTAGATTTATTTTAACCTTAATATAAAGCAACGATCTCCAACAAAAGATGGCAGCACTACTTTTGTATATGTCTAATGTATTTTTATCGTTGCACGAAATTTCAGTTCTGCTTCTACAAATTCAAGCCTAGAGAGTTCTAACGTTCAGGGAAGAAAGTTCATAACCAATTCAAGAGTTCGATTAATGCCGTTTTTTTTTTTCATTTTTGAAAGAGCTTCATTGTTATAGGTTTGATATTCACAACAACAATCAAGCGATTTCAACAATGAAGAAAAACGAAAATAAAAAATCGGCATTGATCGAACTCTTGAATGCATTTACCACAGATTGCGATAGAAACACCATGCAACATTTATAGTAACATCTTTAATTCCACCCAAATCCCAACATCATTGACCCAACATATAATTATACCTCTTTTAAAAACTAACAAAGATCATACTAAAGGATCACGGTATCGCCAGTATAAACAAGCGGAATATGCGAGCTATATTGACGCCTAATCTTCATATGACAAAACTATTCAGATTAAAAATCCTACAACAACTCAAAATACTGCATCATTACTTAATTATTTTATGGAAGTTACTTAAATCTAGAATAATCGAAGTGCATTTTGATGATGAAATAAGCCCGGAATTGTATATTAATTGTGGAATTTGTCAAGGATCAAGCTTATCGGCTTATTTTTTTGCGATATATATGCTAGGTCTAGCTAAATTACTAATAAAGAATGGATAATTAATTGTCTATGTGGATGACATCAATATAATCTATACCCCTAAAAAATTCGGTTACTTCCTTTAGTTCATTTAAGACATCTTGACTTCTGTCTCGTAACCTAGAAACTCCACCAGAAAAATAAAAAATAATAATCGTTAGTCGTAGTAGGCAAACCTTAAATTTGCATCATAACAGATTAACCAATTTCGAAATTGTTGATTCAGTTAAATATCTAGGGATTTACTTTACTTCCAAACTACAGTGGGACGTATACGTAAAACATATTCTCAATAAAGGTAGAAAAATTTATAACCTGTTCCGTGCTATTGCAACAAAACGATGGGGCGCCGCCTCATCTCACATGCTCTTATTATATAAGATTTTATTTCGTAGTTTAATTGATTATTGAGCACTAACGTAAATTAGAAACACTACAAAGGAAAAGTCTCAGAAGGTGCTTAGGCGTGATGCCTTCCACTCCCAATGTATTCATATATTTAGAAGAGTCAGAACTACCTATAAGATTTAGAATGGATTACATCGTGATAAAGTCTACTAAAAGATAAGTCCAATACGACACACTCATCCCAAAAGTACAAAAATCAGATAATCGATTATTATATATCTAAATTTCGAAATATAACCCCCATACATGGCTCTCAGCCCCAAAACTTAACAAATGGTTTAGCATAAATTACGAGTACAGAGAACTACAACAAATAGTTCAAACAAAAAGTTTACCCATTTTTTCCCTCAATTTCACAGTAGTTCAGAGAGTTTATACATCTATATTCAACTTTAATCACATGACCTACTATTATGACAGATGGCGTAACTATCACTATCTCTACACGGATGGCTCTCGTTAACAAAATAGAGTACTTATGATCCACAGACAAAACAAGTCACTCAGATAAAATTACCAGCTCAAACTTCCATCTTCACTTCTGAAATATGTGGACTTTTATCTTGCTTTAACCCAAGCCAGAAATTTAATGAATCCTAACATACTAGTACTTAACGGATTCACAATTCGCGATTCATGGCATTTCAGCTCCTGAAGTTAAGTTATTTAAAGCTTCCCCACACGTTATCAATACTTTATATGCTTACTCTTAGCTTACAAAGATAGGTAAGCAAGTACACATTACTTACGTCTGAGACCACGGTTTTTCCACATTTATAATTTCTGTGATGACCTCGCCCGCAGTTCTCTCTTTCTCCCTGAAACGCTAAATATTTCTTTACCTTACACATAATTTTTACCAAGAGTCAGAAAGAAATTAAGAGAAAAATATGTACACTTTGTAAATAATACCCCAAATCTCGCACAACAAAAAAAAAGTAGGATTTTCATTGATTTAAGTACACGTGTACCATGGTTTCATAATTTAAGATCTTTCCGTAAAGTAATCATATTACTTAATAGACTAAGATCTCAACATGTAACCTCCCCAGCACACCTCCATAAAATAAATGTCTTTGATTGTAATTGTTCTGACGATCAATTAACAGCTGACGTGAATCATTTAATTTTCCAATGTACAACTAATTCAATATGTCGTACAGCTCTCTTCAAAACCTTACTTAGACTTAAAATTCCCTCACCTTTTTCTGTTAATTCTTTAATTTTCCCGCCAAATATAAAAATTGGCTACATTATACTGAATTTTCAACGTAAAAACAAAATACAATTATAAAATAGAAGGGCTGAACGAAAGTAAATAAAGGTAGTTAAATGTGTTTGTATAAATGAATCTAATGAGATTTTCTCAAAGTTGATTCACTTTCGATGGCTAAAAATACGAAACAAAGATAAATTACTTGTTATAACAATCATCAAGTTGAATAATAATATTCTTCACCGATCAAAGATCCATGATAAAATCAGTGTCAATAGATAATCAGTCCGTTCCGCAATATAAACATTCCAGCTTACAATTCATATAAATCTTAAATGAACTAATCATAGATTCCATACCTTTGAATGACCTCTGTAACTTAATATAGCAAGGTCGTTAAGACAGTAATGGACTTTGAATGAACTTCCCTCGAATAATGAAGAAATCTCAAGCGTTATAAATGGAAGTACGTCAACTATGATTGATGTGGAATCTTTACCTTACAGATATACTAAACTGGTGGAAAGAGGATTTCTTCACTTGATGGCTACCTAGTCCTCATATCACCAATAATTATAATGGAAATGGAAAACTTTCTTCCCTGAAAGTTAGAACTCTCTAGGCTTGAATTTGCAGGAGCAGCACTGATATTTCGTACAACGATAAAAATACATATACGGAGGTAATGCTGCCATCTTTTGTTTGAGATCGTTGCTTTACATTAAACGTAAAAACAAATACCTAATGCCATCCTATCGTGTATGCAACCTTGGGTTCAACATTATCAAGATCTTTGTGTTGTGTTTGACAGAAAATTAACTTTTCTTAATCACATTGACTACATCTCCAAGGCTTTGAAAATCCTAGGTGCATTGCGCCACGTTGCAGTGGCTTATTCTCGGGATAGACAGGGTAGACAGTATCTATCCAAATTTGTAATATATAATTTAAATTACTTTCGTATTCACTGCTAATGAACTTTGATTTGATTTTTAATTTCATCACCAAAATATAAGCTATTTATTCCCTTATGTAACATACAGGTTATAATGCTAAAAATATATATTAAAAAAAAAAAAGTAAGACGTTATATTTTACAACACAAAAGTACTGTAAACACTTCTATTAGCTCCAAAATGGCTGCTTCCTTTCGTTCACCTTGCAATCTATAGCGATCTAAAGTATCGGCAGACGACAGAGGTAACTGAGAGATTCGAGCAGGGAGAGAGCCATCTGTCTTGCTTTAGTAGTTTGGCACGGGACTCGCGCTCACGGCTGTATTGGTTATACTCAAGGTTTTTTAAAAGAACTTTGCTTGCTGTCAAACGCTTTGAAATAAGACAGCTCTCTCCTCATCAGTGTTGCCAATGATAACGACAAGTCGCCAAATCTGGTGGATTTAGGGTGTTCGCTGGTGACAAGAATTTTCCAGAAGTCGCTATCGACTCTTTTTTTTTTTTAGTTACTTTGGAAATGTCTTGATAGCATACTGCACCCACTGCAAAAATGATATATACCCAAAAGTTGTTGGTCTGAAAAACATTATGAAACAAAATAATCCTAGCCTAAAAATCTACCCCAACGAAGAGGAGGCTAGGGAGTAGAATGCAGTGTAATTTTTATTTGGTTTGGTTCCAAGTATCTATGTATTATACGTTATTAATAAATGTGTAATTCGTGTTAAGTGTTGCGAGAACCGCAGATTTGGAGTCTCTGTTCGGAAAAATAATATTTCGCGACTTTCTAGTTAATTTCAACGCAGAATCGAGCGATATATTATCATGAAGAGTTGGCAAGTGCTCCTCATACAGCACATGAATGAGTTGTTCACGGGCAGTGAATTAAAACGTTGTACGAAAGCGTATTGTTCAACACGGGAGCTGAATAGAAATTATAAATTGAGTAATACAATATTTATGGTTGTAGATATTTTCTTGAATGCTGGAACGAAGTTTTCGGATACTATATCTGATGATATAGAGAACTTCTATTCTATTTTCTCAAAAAATAATTATATAGGATAGAAAACTTCGTTCCCAAAATCAACCTACTTGCGATTTATACATGGAAAGGAGATGTGATTCTTGCTGAGTGACTTGTATCTTATGTAGCTAATTTGGGAATCTTGTAACTAAATCTAGAATAATTGATATCTTTGAATGTTTTGGAAAATTTTAATATTAATTTTATTAATTTAGCTAATAAAAGTTATAACTTTCCTATTATTGATGTAGGACTTTTGCCATTCTCTCTTTCTCCCCCCCACGCAACGTAACTACAAAATCGCAAGCGTTTTCTACTAGTAAAAATAGAAAAATAGGCCCTCATTCTTTTCTTTTTTGAGTTGACTTAGATCACTTCAAGTCACTTAATTATATTTCTAAGAGGGAAAGAAACTGAAATTTTAAATATTTTTCGTTGAAATCAAAGTAAAATAAAATTCGAATCACTTTTATGCAATGAGAGATTACTGAATTTAAAATGTTGTGCTTAAGTGTTTGAAACTGGCTGCCGCTACAAAATGAACATTAACATCTGCGGTAGTGAATATAAAATTCTCACACGAATCAAGTTGCTGGAATTCATCTTTTACGTGTAGTACGGATGTTGATTACGGAGAGAAACTGATGGCATTGCTGAAATGAAAGTGGGAGTTCGGAACTTTCAAACTTTTTATTCCTGGCGTCTTTTACTTTGCTATTTCCGTGGAGGAGTCTAATTTCTATCCAAGACCCCATCCAGGCATTCACCTGGTTGAGTGGGTGAGGATCTAACTCTCGCCTCCTCCCCCGCGTTTTCAGAAATCCGCGATGTAATTATTTTAGTACAGGGAGAATGGGTGCATGCTTTGAATTTATCTACCAGAAGTTAGCTGAGGTAAGTAAGTTGCATAGTTCGTGGGAATATATTTGCCAATGTTTTTCGATATTATGCTATATATATATATATATATATATATAATATATATAGTTACTATTTTCTTGTACATTTGATTTCCCTAAAGTTTTTTTTTTTTTTTTTGTACATTGTCCTCCCACTAGTTTATGCTACTAGTTCATTGGTTTATTGATATTTTCGCCTTAGAACGTATTTCCTAAGTTGTGATTTGCCGATTGTTGATTATTTCTCTCGCATGTGGCCCATGGCAAGAGACAGATCTCTTGAGGTTGAATACAATCAGAAATTTCTTCGTACGTATAGATGTCACAGATAGTAACAGATGTCCTTCCTTATCTTACTATCGAAAACTGATATTCTACTTTCAGCTAAATGATCTCCCTATCCACCGTAGAATTTTCGACCTTATATTTGTTTATAACATAATGAATACTAATGTCCGCACAAATGATGATCTCTCCCTTTTGTTTCAATTGTGTGTTTCGAGAGCTAATAGCAAGTGCAAGGACCACTTTTACATCAAGACTCCAAAATTGTCTCCCACGTGTTTATGTTATTTCCTAGTGTAAATTGCGTATTATATGAGTATCATTGTGTTAGATCCGATGATATTTTTTATTTTTATTTTGTTTCCATAGGCTAGTAATAATTTTCTTCTTTTTCCTAGACTTCTTGTCTCAATGTCACCACTTAGTAAGGAGATCAGGCCAATCAGCAGCTGCGTTCCTTCGCATTTGGGACCCGCAATTCCTGAGGTGAACACCGTGTGGTTTAAAATGTTTATTTACCATTTAACAGGTTATGGTCCACCATCCCTACTTTTGGCGAAGGGTAAGTGCCAGAATAATTCAGTAATTTAATTTGTTGTATTAGTTTTATTGAAGATACACAGCAGTGATTGTTCTGTTATAATCTTCCTTTTGCATACACGTACACTTGGCGAAACATAAAATGACCACGCTGTATCAAAAGTCTAGATTAAAAATAAAAAGTTTCAAATTTTAAGAAATGTATTACGTTTAGGGTATCAATCAAGAAATAAGTTCATCTCCAAAATCAGTTCAACTTTCTTTATTCATTTATTTATTATTTACTATACTTTAAAAATTATCTCGTAAGTCTGTCAAATAACTAAATCCTAAAATTGAACAGTGTTTCCCCTCTGGTTTTTAAGTACTGTCTCTTTACTAAATCAGTTTCTGCAGCTACTAACTTTTATCGACAAAATATTTACTGTTTATTTAACCATTGTATTTGGTGAAGAAAAAAAGTGAAAAAAGCTATTCTTTCACTGTTAAAGTTCATATAACAAATTATATTACAGCAATGTTCGCACGTTCGTAATTAGTTGTGATGAATTGATACTTACTCTCACTTGGTACGTTAAATACTCTTTATTAAATCTTTTAACAAATTGTAGAATGCGGTTTTCAAATGTATAGAATCTAACAAGGTAAGACGCATGAAATCCTGAAAACGAAACAAAAAGACCATTTTAATTTTTATTTTTCTTGCATCGATGAGAGTTAAACTCGAAGGCTGTTAAACGTAGTATCCCGTGGTCATGGGTGCAGTGTTACGACATCCTTCTTTGTTCCTGTATATACGTCCCTGAAATAATAGTGCAAACTTCGGGAGGTGATTATTTGCATCAAACTAATAAAAAAGTTTCTTTCAAGAAATTTTGAATTCTGATTAGTTTTGGAGCTTCAGATGCTCAGTTATGTCATCATATCGCGACACGTAAGGGCTTAAGCGGAGTCGGCTTGAGCAAATCACTTTCGTAGTGGTGCCCAATATATCTATTTCCCAAGTTACGTTTATGATCGACGAATACAGCTTAGAGGGGATTTCTATGCCAGCACTATTAAACTATTTAATTCCTTGTCAATAAAATTATTGTGTTGCGAAACATCAGCTTCTAAAAACGGGACCTACATTCCTGATAAAACGGACAGCGAATCATTCCTTCAATAGACTCAATGTGAATTGAATCCGTGACCATGTGCAAATATAACGAGCATCTTAATCTCTCGGCCACCTTAAAAATAGTTATAGTAGACATTTGCCCTCTGACTTTATTCTAGCCTATTCTTTTGAACAATAATAAAATTATTCTCATGTGAACTGATAGGCTCTTTCATCATATTAAAGTGGGTTTGAGAAAAATGAAAGTCATTTATTACTTGGCTTACAATATGTAAAATCAAGGCGCTGAATACAAGATACTTAATTACATAACGTATTTCTATACAATGAACTCATTTTCAACTTAATTTAGTACGCCTCCTACAACACATTAAAGTATACAATATATTAACAGGGTGTCTACCATCCGGGAATGAGCCAGGAACTTGAAACGATCAGGGAAAAGCGGGAATTTTCTGATTATACAAGAAAATCCGGGAAAATGGCTGTTAGTTTATACAAAAATATTTTTTATTTCGTGTTGGATGAAAAATTCGCGATGTGCAGTGTGTAAATATAGTAGTTTTTTAGATTGGTTACGGTTGTCGTCCCTTATCGAAAAGCATGGGGAGTGCCAACAAATGAAGAATTTATCAAGTGATTGCATATGAGAGCGCTCCCCGTACTTTTCGTTTTAGTCTTGCATAAGATAATTATTTTTTACTTTTTAGTAGGATTTTTAAAACATCATGTTTTTAAAAATATTTTTATTTCATTTTTATGCACGACTAACAATAATGCTTTAGTTGCTAAATGACTAAACGAAAGTTACCTCTTCAAGAGATACGGTCACAAGTATTAAAATTAGTTACACTTTTTTTTTGAGGTGACGATTCCCAAAAATGTCAAAAATTAATTTTCAAGAGGTTTCGAAGACTGATTTCCCATGGGTGAAGAATGGACCTACGACTGGCAATGCAATTGTATCTTGTGCAACAAAAGAAACATGCACTATGCAGCAATGGGGAGATCAGCTGTGTTAAGTCATGCTAAAAGCAATAAACACAAACGAAGCAAATGTCAGGAAATACCATAATATTGGTACCTTTTTGTCAAAAACTGTGTCCGCTACACAGAAAAGCGAAATCTTCTTTACATGAGCCAGTACCCAGCACATCTGAAGCCTGCTCTTCCTTCGTCGTGTTACCCTCATCAGCTGCTGTGCCAGAACGGACTTCTACTGCTTCTGAGATGCCTGACTCATGTACTCAAAGAAATGGTGGAAAGTGAAAGATGAAGTAACTGAAAGTGAAACACTTTGGTGTATTCAAACTGTTGTGTCATATGTCTTTACGTAATGCAGAACGCAGTGCTAATTTATTTAAAAGAATGTTCAAAGATAATGATATAGCAAGTAGTGTGAAACTAGGAAAGGATAAGATAGCATATGCAATTGTGTATGTGCTTGCCTTTTATTTTAAAAGTAACTTAATGAAGTTGATAAACATGAGTGATTTCATTTTTGTCGGGTTTGATGAAACGATGAATAACTTCTCACAGAAACAACAGATGGACTTGGGTAAGATTTTGGGACAGCTCGAAAGATCAAGTAGTCTCACGCTTCTATCCATCCCAGTTTCTTCATAAAACGACGGCTTCTGATCTTGTAAGTAGTCTACGAGATGGTGTCGAAGGCTTGGATGAAAAGAAAATCCAATTGTCAATGGACGGTCCTAATGTCAATCTCAAACTTCTTGCCATCCTCAGGAAAGAACTGTCTTCAGATGGGGCAGACAACTTCTGGATATCGGCAGTTGTGGTCTTCGCGTTGTGAACTTAGCGTTCAAAATTGGATTAAGCAACACCTCTTGGGATCTACTTTCCTTATTTTAGGAATCTGTACTATCTGCTTAAAGACTCACCTAGTTGCCATGGTACATTTATAGCTGTCACTAATTCTTCACTATTCCCCCTGAAGTTTTGTAGTGTGAGATGGCTCGAGAACATTCAAGTAGCCAGAAGAACCTTAGATACTATCGAGAATGTTAAGAAGTTCGTTGATTTTGTCATAAAGATCAAAATTCAAACTATCCGGAACTCATCCAGTTTCAAGACAATCTCCGTAGCTCTTGAAGATAAACTGTTGAAACCGAAGATAGCTTTCTTCCAATCAGTTGCCGAAGACCTGTAGCCGTTTTTGAAGTAGTTTCAGAAAGATTCACCGGTGGCTCCTTTTCTTAACGCAAACCTCTTGAACCTTCTGAAAAAGTGTATGGGAAGGGTGGTCAAAGAAGAGGTTCTGGCAGAGGTACCCGTGCAACTGAAGAAAATTTAAAAAAAGAGACATATTGATATTGGTTATGGGACTCGGGCTGCATTGAAGAAATGCTTGGCGTGAAAAGTGATGAAATTCTGAACTTCAGGAAAGATTGTAAAAGATGCTTGGTTAGCT